>JAOVVO010000218.1:0-112311 GCA_028564675.1 Onchocerca lupi
TATATATATATATAATTCACCAAATGGTTGACGTCTTTCTGTCCTTTTTAGAGTATCCTTCCCTTGTTCCACTTTTCAGGTTTCTCCATCTTCTCAATTAAAAAATTGTCATCAACCTATTTTTCCGAACTATCTACCTTTCCACTGCTTTGAAAGTACGTCTTAATTACGAAAATACAAACAGTTGAAAACAATACATATTGCAAATATAATGTATTTTAATCGCTGGTATTATTTTCTTCGAAAAAAAATGGACTAGGTTTTTGAATTGTTAAAAATTTCTAAATTCCTCCGACTTCTGTTTTTAAGAAATAAAAGATAACAATCTTATCGCTTGGCTCTATCAGTGATAAAAACTGATGTTTGACAAAGTCCTTCTTTATGGTAATATCAAATCTTAAAACTTGAGATTACTAAAATTCCATCTAATTTATTAACAATGTTAATTTTTAAACTTTAAGTTTCTGGCAAATCTTCATTTCTCGATTCTTTTGACCATTTATTCATCAGTTCATTAATTTATTGGTTACAGAAAGTTTCTTGTTCATCAGAAAAATTCCATTTTTTGTTGCTTTTTAAACTACTGCCTAGACAATAGACTTTCTAGAAAAAAATCACCAAATACTGATAACTTTCCTTTTATATCTATTTATTCACTTTTTTCTTACGGAGTAATGCTACTTATAGTATAATATCTTAATGCTTATTAGTTAAAGGTTAAATTTATAGTGATATATTCAGAAATCTTCAAATAATTTGCTTGAATATCTGAAATCTATCTAGACAGATTCCCATAATCATACTTTCGAAGACATCTACAATCGTCTCAATGCGAAATTAGTCCGAATTGTTGACTTATTGCTCATATGTTTGTTTAATTTTCTGTCTTTGAACGATGTTTCCTTTGCAATTTGTTTGCACGATTCGAAATTCCGCTTGAAAATTATTTTCTTATTGCACCAATATATATATATATATAT
The DNA here is from genome assembly GCA_028564675.1 of Onchocerca lupi. NCBI lineage: Eukaryota > Metazoa > Nematoda > Chromadorea > Rhabditida > Onchocercidae > Onchocerca > Onchocerca lupi. Next base: position 981 of record JAOVVO010000218.1, read on the forward strand.
ATTTTATTTTACTTCTTTAAAGCATGAATATGGAATTTGAAATGAAGGACTGAAAATTTAATTTAAAGTTTGAAAATCTTCGAATCGAAAACATCGACATTGTATAAATCCTGCGATTGACCAAACCACATAAAATTTCCTGTCAATTTGGAAATTCCGAAATTTGCAAATAACAATGAAGAAAAATTTCTGTATTGCACACTTGTAACGATGAAATTCGTTTTTTATGTAATTATTTTCATATTTTCAGGATAAAAATGATCGAATCGGATCGAATTTATTGAAAATTATATGTTTCCATGATTTTATAGCATATGAGTTAGCTAAATGATCATCACTATCAATATTATAGCAAAGTTTCTTCCAAATGTTGTAAATTCATATTTCATTAGAAATTCTTCCTATTCAAAATTCTAATCTTTTCCAAAATTTGCAGTTGTCAACTATCAGTTCACTTATCTCTTCGAATAACTCTTACTTATTTTCGCTGAACTACAGAGTATTCAATGTGAGATGATAGCAACGATAAATATGATATTTCGAATATATCAAATATTATCTCCATATGATATTTTTATGGCCAGAAATTTGTAACGGATTTCAAGATTTCAGGTCAATCAACAATTCTGACGACTCTAGTGAGTTTCCAGAAAATTTCCTGGTGATAATGACTATTTCATCTTTTTCATCAAATGTTTACAAATCGTTTAAATTCTTTTTCCTAACTGGTATTTCTACAAATAATATAATCTAAATAATTTTATTTGTAAAATAATCTTAGTTGTCATTCCTTATGATCTATAGGGAAACTCCTGGATTCTGGGATTTCAATTGCAAGTATGCTTCAGAGCAATCTAACATTTCACCGTTATCATTTCACATTCCATTGCGCTTTATACTTCACCGCTTAACATTCCTTTACACTCGAATTCAGAATTTTGTCGAACTTTAATAAACAACCAAAGCTGATATGACGAACAAGTTTGGAGATTGTTGATACGAAACAATATTTCGTATGATAAATGAAGTATATGAAAAGCTGGAATTAGCAGTGAATCAATCCATCATTCTTTCTATAACTTTTCTTTCTATTTTTTTCTATTTCTTGAATATGCTGTGGTAGAGTTCGTTTTTACAATATTTATTTTCATATATTTCGAAATATTTCAAAAGAATTGATTCAAAGAAGTTTTCTAAGTTTCAATGCTGTCAGAGGCGATGAAAGATGTAAATACGTGGGCGAGGAGAATTATCGGTAATGTTATAGAAAATAAAAAAGGAAATACAAAATAAGAAAAGGAAATAAAACTGGTTGTTTCGGAAAAATGGAATGAAGAAAAAAATAACCGATGGAAGCAAAATATTGTGACAGTAATTATAAATAATATGCTATTGCAAAATCCGTGTTTCACGTCAACTATTACGTAAAACCGCCGAAATTGGCAAAGTTGTTGCCTTTCAGATAATTGGCATCGAAAAAGCATAATAGTGATGTAATGCTCATTTATTCCAGCTACATTCTACTAACAATGAGTCAATAAACATTTGCTCATTTAAACTTTTTAAAGAGGAAATATCGATTTTAAACTTTCAATTACTAAAATAATTAATTCCCGAATTGCATTTTTCATTAAATCCTCAGAAAGTTAAAATTTTTGGAATAATTGATTGTATATTTGAATTTTTAGAAATAAGGAAAATCAAAAAGATAAAGAAAAAAAATAAAGCATTATTCTTTTTCAAATTATAAATTTCTTTGAAATTCATCACATAACCATTATATCTTTTATCTTATGCAGTACATCACTTTCAGAATCCATCGTTTAGCGTGTCATTCTTTTTGAAATTCATTTGACAGTTAGATCTCTTTCAACGGTGAACTTTCAATCAGTATTTGAACAAGAAATTTTCATGCAGTTTTCCGTGATGATTAATCAAATTTAAACTTAATTCAGCGCTAAAATTTATCTAAGAAATTTTTTTGATTCCCAAACCCTCATAATTCTTCATTCAAGTTAGCAAGTTACATCTTATCAGGCCCATTTCCATTCTCGTCATTTCATAATTCTTGCTCACAGTTTATACTATTGAAGCACCCATTATATTTATCGCAGTATTCTTTTGGCAAGAATTTTATTCCTCAAATGACTTCAAATTTCAATTCTACTTTTACGCGACAACTGAAATTAGGGTTCCGAAATGATCGATGATAAATTAAAAATTAATGAGTTGCTGATTGCCATCAGGAATTTTCACTTTATGTTCAAAGTGAGATTTGATCAAGGCGTTATTTGAATCGAATTATGAGATGAATATTATCTTGTGAGTCAGGCTCAATTATTTTCTATTAATGTCATGAAACATAATGTAATTTGCTTTCTAAAAATAAAAAAGTTCGATATATCTTAGTCATTTATGAAATTAGATTGTTCGAAGCATTTGTAAATTTATCAAAATGGCCAAGTTATTCAAATTTCTGAGCTCAACTTTTTGAATATGTGTTTTTGAAAATAATTGAGAGAAAAAAATAGCAACAAAGCGCTTGAATATGGAAAAAGATATTTATTTGCGATAACACTCCTAAATGCATGGTTTAAGAGCGGAAGAAAGGATCTAAATATCGATGGCGACAATCAGTTGCTTTATTATCCACTTTATTTTGGTTATGTTTAAAATAATTTTAAGAATTGAAATAATGAACAGCTCTGTGACAATATTAATATCTACCAGTTGCAAGAATTCAGAAACTTAATTTTTTAAAATAAATATTCCAATATTAATGATTGATTTTAGTCAAAAATAAATCATTTTTTGGAAATATGACGATGAAATTGATCATTTACACTATTGAAAACACAATATAAATAAATAAATGAATAAATAAGTGAATGAAATATATACATAAAAATATAAAATATTTAAATATAAATATAAACATGAATATATATAAGTGTATATATAAGTTATTAATCAGTTATTAATTATATATATAAATTAGTTAATAATTATATATATATGTATAACTCAATCATTTCAGACAAATATAAACTTGCTGAAGATGGGGATCAGTAGTACAGCTGTATTCAAATTTTAAAATATGAACTAGTGTTTGATTAATTATGATTTATATTGTTAGATCGAGAAGAAAACTTGAAAAGTAACTACGGACGAATGAAATAAAGTTAATAGTTTATCAAAACCAGTAGTTTTATTTATTATCGCCTTGAATCTTCTTGAAGATTTATTAATGTTGGACACGAATACATCATATTAAACTTCAGGCCTTGCCAATCTTAGGGATATTTATTTATTTATTGAATTAATGAGTTACAAGTTTTGTACTAATTGATATTGGAATACATTCTCAAAGAATGTGTTTGTATTACATATCATTTGAATAATCAGTCTATTGTCTGTTGATTGAACGAAGGAAGTATTATCAGATAGAAAGCAAATTCAACGATTTTTTCATTTCAGTTCAGAATGAATCGTAAGGCAGCGAATGAAGCTCATAATGTTAGCAGCATATTTGGCCTAAGAATTGTTTTAACTTTCATTGCAGTTGTGGCCTAAAAACTTTTTGTAAAAGAAGTTGAAACTTTGAAGAGAATGAGCGTACTGAATTGCACAACTATCAGAATGCAGAAAATGCTTTCGAGAATTCGTCAAATCCCGAAGGACGCTGCAAGAAAAAACAAAACTTGTTTCTCGTTAGCAAAATGTATTGATTGTCACGATTTCTATTTCCACTCATAGACATGTTTTTAAATCTAATTATAACATATTGTCCAAACATCGTCGCTTTGTTTGGAAGAATATTTGTCATGCATGCATACATGAAGGACTAGAAAAAGTGCCAAAGTGTTGCTAAGCTTAATATATTGAATAATAGACAAGAAAAACTGCATATGGCAATGTAGTAAATCGTAGCATTACATATATTTAAAAACTTGGTAACAAGAAAGATCAGAGAATATCAGGAGCACGAAGATCACGGAAACTTCTGATTATTTGTCACAACGCACTGTGTTCATCCACTTCTGTATCTTTATCTGCCTAAATGACCTTGCAGCAATACAGATTTGGTTTCATTAATTATTCGAATAGTCCAAATCGAAGATCTTTATACCATTTAATATACACCATATCATTTTGATTTATCTAAGTTTTCAAGAATACGTTTCACTATGCTTTACATTATCCAGCCTGCCAATGAGTTTGGCTGTCATTTATTTACTTGATGCAAAAGGATTTCTGTAGAATTATATTAATTTCCTATATAAAGTGCTTCCGAGATGTAAAATGTTCTTAGATAAGATATGTGAATTGAAAGTTTTTTGTAGAGCAGAGGAAGTAAACTGAAAATATCTGAAAAAAAATTTGAAAACGACCATTCTTAGTGCATTTCATCAAAAGAAGGCTAAATTTTTCTTACAGTATCATTATTCCGAATTCTGTGTCAAAGTTAAGAAAATAATTAACATTTAAAACTATTCCAAACTTTACGACGTATAAAACAACGCATTTCAGCAAAATATATTACCAATAAATGCATGCACTCTTAAACATTTAAAGTTCCGATTGTGTAATTTAACAACGGCAACTGGAATTTCAAAATTTTTATATTTCAAACTTTTTTATGATGTTGAAGCAAGGAAGAATCAATTTCTGATAAGACAGAGTTTGGAATTTCTATCATTCAGTATTATTGACATTTATAAAAATGTTAGAAGACTGAAGAAGCGGAAGCAACCTGTAGTTACAATTATTCTATGTTTAGAAACAATTCCTCGTTATTATTCATTTATTGTTTACATTTGAATGGCTTCTTATTGACAAAGAGCTTCTTTAACTTCCAATATGTTTTCCCCTTATTGATTGCTTATGAATGGATTGTTTAAAGAAACTACACTTTAAACAAAAAGAAAAAATACTAAAATCAGTTTCCACAAATTTCAACAAATTCGAGCTACTGAGTAGAAATGTTTGTTTATTTTCTGACAAAACACAATTAATCATCGACTTCATTATGTATTTAAATTGCTGATTTTATAAACGTTGCTAGATTCTAATTAATCATAAAAAGATTTCTTTAAATTATCTCAACTTTAAAGAAAATTGAACTGTGATGCTTAATATTAGTGTGATGAATGTATTGTTGATCTCTGATTTAATACCATGTAAGCCGAAAAAAAAAATAGTTTGATAAGTTTGATCTGTATATGATTACTTCTTGCTGCTAGATAAATAGTGGCAGAAATTATCAAAAAATGATGCCATCTTACACAGAACAAATAAATCTTGAGCAACTTTAACCGATTCAGATTCCGAATAAACACTCATGTTAATAAATGAGTTCATTAATCTGACTAATCGTTGCTGATTAAAGGAAATGATAGCAAGATGCTATAAATATCTTTTAGATGACCTGTATAGCATAAAATTTCCAATGATTCCGAACGGTATGATACAAAAAGCTCTAAAAAATGTTTTGAAAGTATAATTATACACAATCGAATAGTATGCAAAAGCAACTATTAAAAAAAAATTCGTAATTTCCTATATAACATTTGATATTCACAAAATATTCAATATTTATTTATTATTCATTATTCGAATATTCAAAATGGAATCATTATTTGAACAGTGTTTAGAGCAGCCTTTCAATTAAACACTTAAGATTTTCTTTCTGCAAAAATAGAAATAAAACGATAAATAATTCAAATATGTGATTAATAAATCTGACAGATAAGATAGTGTAGGAATCTAACAATTTGTTTCTCTTCGTGAGAAAAGAAACACACTGTGATATTTTCTGAAATATATTGCAACAATTGAAGTTCTTAGAATAAGAAGTATTTTGAGATGATGGCAAAAAGTTAACAGAAGCAGTCGCGTCTCATGAACTTAAGTTTCTTTATTTTTCGAACTTTTCGTCTTTCCGAATAGCCAGTCTTGCAACACTAATCAATAATGCCGTTTTGCAGTTTTTTCCTTTAGTTTGAATTGAAAACAATATCGCATCTGAAGTTCTGGTTACTAGTTATTGAAACATCTTATAAATTCTGAATAGCCTTTCAGACTCAATTACTAATTAATCCTATAAGTTCTGAATAGCTTTTCAGGTTCAAATGTTCTTTGATCCAATTCATTGTTGAAATTGTATATAACAGCACACTAAAATAAAAGCTATTTTCAACTCATCAAATGCCATTTCCTACAGAAAGCTTAAATGGTAATATTTCCAAGGAAATGAATTCTTGGGATTCTGCTATTGTGATAAGGAATCTTCCCAGCAATTTTAGATGTAATTAACTTAGCTTGGCATTTGTAACATAATGGAAACTTTCATTTCAAAGCTTATGGTAATTAACAAAGCTATTCGTATAAGAAAATTCTCACGATCATTGCTCTGACATAATAACTGGCATAATTACTCCACCCTACAAAATATTTCATTAAGCTCATTGAAGCAATTCTTTTGTCTGATTATAAAAAGGTTGATAATGTTAGTGGTTGATTCATTCTTGTTAAATTCATCAACCAAAGATAAGATATTGCTGATCGGAGCCCTTTGGCCTTAGCGGACAAATACATACAAAGCTTTTTTTGAAATTCCCACTCTAATTCTTGAAAAAGTCAAAAATTTTTCTGGATTCTGTGTTTTCTGGTCAATTTTTACTTAATTGAATTGCTTTTCATTCATATATTCAATTTATACTTTTACACCAATTTTAGTGATGAATATTAACGCAAATGTTACGAAAACAACCCCAAAATGACAATGAATAGGGAATTATATTTAATAATTACATTTGCTATCTATATATTTCAAGGAATTCTGCTTATCATTTGCAACGGTATCGTTGAGTTGGTATTAATCAAGCACCGACATCTCAGACGTCAATATATCATTTTGTTAGCTCAGGTGATTCACTACGGTGACATCAGACCATTTGATATTTAATAACTTATCCATTTCTTTACTTTCTAACCTATTTTTCTGCTACTTTTCAATCTGGTACTTAATTCATAGATTTCTGCCGATACATTATTGGGATTTGGGTTTTGTATAGCCGGAACTGGTCGTCTAATTATAATAACAAGTGGATGCTTCCAAATAAGCAGACGATATTGCTTGCTATTACCATGGACTATAATTATTACATGGCAAGTTTTAATGTTTAATCCTTGTTTATTTACTTATTATTTCTGTTTACAGATTCCATTATCCATTTAGTTTACTAGAATATTCATCGATTGCTTTGAAATTTTAATACAAATGTTGTATTCGAATAGGCACGTGTTTTTATATAGATATATCTACTTCATTTTTTTTTCTATAACACTTGTAACAGATAAAAGCAAATGAGCGGACTGAATCTATTGACCACGTATACTTACTGTAATAAACTGTGGGACCAATCAATCATAAAATGACGCGCTGAAGGAAGAGGAGCTTTGAAGGATTTAAAAGATCAGGATTTCGGAGCTTGAGTCAATTCAGTCACATAGTTCGATAGAGGAGTTCAAGTTCAAATTCAATCACAAGTCGATTTCTACTTTGTGGTGACACGTAAAGAGTTAAAATTAACTACAAATGTGCGTGTCAGCTACAAAATGACCGATCAGCTAAGATGTCCTCACACCAATTGCTAGAAATTAGGAACGAAAAGATGCCGGTTGATATAATTTCAGGACAAATTTCATTGCCTCATAACTTCTGCAATTTAGTGATGTCAAAAGAAGAATTGGTTAAAAAAACGATTGGCTTGCGTGAACGACCTGTTCTTGCGGCTAAGAACAAAGACGTCTACGAACTTAATATTATTATTCAGTCTAACACTCAAAGAGAGGCAGTCATACATAAATCCGTCGATATTGCTGTGGGAACAGATGAAGCAGAAATTATTCAATAGAATTTCTGAATTTGTTCGATTTGCCAGAAATGCCATTGCACGTATTGCAATTGAAAATCAGCGCAACATGTCAATTCTCATGTTGCGAAATATCAACCAGCCAAAACTTTTCAATGCCACGTTGCTTACAGTAAAAAAATTATGAGCAAAATCGTAGAAGCAACAATCTTGACAGAACCTTATATGTGTAAAGATGTCCGCATTCCTCGCATTTCTATAATTCCAATGAATATGGCATTTCAATTTAAGAGATTGCAATTCCCAATTCGATTGGTGTTTGCAATACCGTCAACAAAATTCAGGGCCAATCTTTAGAATTGTACGGTTTAGATCTATACACGTATTGCTCACATGGATAATTACTATGTTGCATGTTAATATGTCATTAATATGTTGCATGTTCTAGAGTTGTCAAATCAGACAATCTCTATATCTACACCGACAATTGAACAACAAAAAATATTTTATACCCACAGTCACTGTGAAATTAAACATATTAGAAACGTGCGCTTTCTCTTTTCTTTATTTTTTGTCAGCTTTCGCCGAAAGATGTCATATAGCGCAACAAAAATTATTGTAAGCAAGGAGTGCTAAAACTCAAGTGGAGCGCGACATAGTTTCAAAAGAACGATAAACATGTTTACTGTCAACTTTACTTTCCGATTCAAATAAACAACGTAAGGCTAACCAATCTAGAGGCGAAATGATGAAGATCAGATAAGGGAGAGGCATCTCGAAAGAATTTAAAAGAACAGGATTTAGAGTTGGAGTTCAAGTTAAGTTCGGAATTCTCACACCGATGCAGCAATAGCAACAGTTCCGAGTTCAAAACGACAAAGCAGTAGTAACAATCAGACAATTCGGTTGAGCTGTATTCAAACGAGAGACGAAGGAAAGAATAGCCCAGTGATCAATTTGATTGGATGTTCTCTGATAAATGTTTGTTACGAAAAATTATTCTTCTACCAATCAATAAAACTTTTGTCTCATAGAAAACATAGAAAATTTTTCCAATTACTGACCTAACCGAGTAACAACAGCAAAAAGAAGTAATCCCCAATACAATCAAATCACAATTCGTCCATTCAATTAGAGAGCAACGCATGTATATAAAAAAGTGCGCGTATTCAAATGCAGGTTTGTGTCAGAATTTCAAAGTTCAATAGATAAAAACTTTCGGAGATTTAAGATTTCGAACAAATGAACATTTATATTTTCATTTATATAGACTAACTGGACTTGGCCAAGCGTTGTTACAACATACAGTTGGATCCAACTAGTAAATAATGAAATGATTTAGGTCACAATTAATGTCAGCTGTGGCGACACTCATGGTGAGTACAGATCGCCTTATTTCACTTCTATTTCCCATGCGATATTTTGAAAATAATTATTCATACCAAATCAAGCAGGTTAATTTTTGTTTCATTTTTAATGTGAAATATTTGAATTTTTGAATATATAAATCATAAAACATATTCTTTTCTTTTGATTTTGCATTTTTATATTTTTAAATTGAAAACTCTCTAGACCAAAGTTAACTGAAAGATGTTCTTTTTTCAGATTATTTTTTATTTTGGATCAATTTCACTACTTATCCTGATTGGCTTTATTTTTTCCTTTAGAGATACTGAGTCCACACTGAGTGGTTATTGTTGGTAGGTATTTGTTAATTCATGGATATTTCACTGCATCGAATCATTTTCAGCCCTCATTAAAGATTCTATAAAGGCGAAGTTTTAGGTCATCTGATGTTCTGCAACCGTTTTTCGCGAATTTGAATACTATGATAATGATCGTTTCCGCATCATTCGGTGTTATCCTTTACATAATTGTGTATTTACTGAGCAGAAAACATGTTCGCCGAATTAAAAACATCCAAACAGTAAATTTACATTTGCCATTTTCTTGATCGATTTATATTCATTTTCTCCTTAGATTGTGAATGAGTCTTTCCTATGCCGTAAATTCAGTTTCAAATTCCAATAATATTGGAATTAGCACTGACAAGCTGCATCAAGGTAACATTTCATTGATCTTAGTAAGTTAATAATAATGAAGGCCTATTTGAATATTCCAAGTAGCTCATTTTCAAAACGCTTTTAAAGCAATGCAAGCAAAAACTGCATCTAAAAGGTTGAAACTTGTACAAAGTCCAACCAATATAACTAATGCAGGGGCAGGGCAATAATGGCTAGGTTAACAAAATAAACATATTTGTTTTTCAAATATTCACCAGATTCACAATACAGAAATGACGATATCGATATCTTAATCAAAATAGGTTGGATGAAAGCGATGAATAATATGGTGAGATCCATCATCCCTACAAAATCTAAAGATCACACAGTTCTAAATGATCTAAATACTTCAATATCATATATTTCAGGAAGTATCATTACGATTATTTGAAGCACGTCAGCGTAAACTCACCATTACAATGGGCGTTTCCTGTGTGTTTACCTTGATCTTCTATGTGCTACCGAAATGTCTCAAATTATTGATACTCGGTGAAGACGACGATCCAGTGACGTATTATTCCCAATTGCTACGTGTAGCAGTAGCAATTAGCTGCAATCTGAATCCGTTAACAAATATAGCTGCAATCCTGATAAAGCAGGACGATATTGCTTGCCGCGTGAAGCAATTATTTCCGGAATGTTTTCAGAAATTCTATAAATGCGACCAAGTAATGACTTGTACTAGACGTACCAGAAGTATAAGTACTCCAAGTGCTAATCCAAGAAAATATTAGTCTAAACTATTAGTCATTTTTAGAACATATGGATCAAAAACAAAAGCATTATCCATAGTTGCTAAATTTCTTATCGTGCATGTTTACTAACTATAATATTTAATGCTGATCTCAAAGTAAAATGTTTTTTGATAAAAATTAACATGAAATACTTTATTCTGGCAATGCTTGGTCGATAAATATCGCATTATTGTCCTAAGAAGTTTCAAAAAGCCTTGTTTTCTCTTTTGTCTTATATGATAATGTACCTTCTGTACAACTAATCTTGCTTAATCACTTCATTTATGCATAACAATCAAACTCGATCCACACCTTCACAAAATGGCTGCAAAACAGTAAAATGGAGTCTTATTGTCAATCAGCAGTTAATAATGCAGTTGTAACCAGATTGGAACAATTTGAGAACACATAAAAGCTTCTCGAGTCCACATATGTGGATTTCTTTAATATAATCCAGAAATTTTTATAAAAATCCACTAAATCCTACTTTTAAAAGACCAGCTTTTGTATATTTTTAGTCTTCCAATTGCGCAATATTTTTCATAACTGCTATTGATATTAATTATGAATTTTTTTTCAATTAATTCCGAGTAAATGAAGAGATTTTACACTGTATCATCTTTCATTCAAATACTAAGGATTTTATTATTTTATATTCACTATTTCATAAAAAAAGCATCACAACCAAATAAAAAGAAGTTCAGCGAAAACGAGTTCTGATTAATTGTTTTGAGGCATCATTTATAACGTAGGAATGTCGAAAAATCACGAAAGATGATTTAATTACCCAAATCTGAGGGTCTTCCAGAGAATTGGTTAGTAACATGGCATCTATCACTTGTAAAAATGAAGGGATAATGAATGAGGCGAGAAATAGCAATACAAATATGGAAAAAAGTAATGAACTTGTGGAATATGTGATCGTACTAGAAACAGAGAAAGCGAACGTTTAGAGCTCCTTTAATTACCGAGAGATTGTTCGCTGAGTTTAAACAAGGAATAAAATGGAATTAATTTTTTCAACAGTCAAAATCATATAATCAACCTTATCTTTTTCTGATCATAATTTTCCTCATTTCCTTTTGTTTTACCGCAAAAAATGCCAGTTCAACAATTAAACAGAAAGAATTAATGTATCAAATTACTACTTGATAATGTATCAAAATATTATTTGAAAAACTCAAAATCAATTTCTGACAAATGGAATATTCCAGTCGATTTCTTTTCTTTTATAAAAAAATTTTCCAGTCGGTCCGTTACCTTCCAATGTTGCTAAATAAATAGGCGTGTCAGCACCCTCTTCAATTGTTAATGAGCCACGATGACTTGTCATATCGGTATCAACATATCCGGGATGACACTGTAAAGTTTCCATTTATTTGAATAAAGAATTAAGAGTATTTGTCTTCATAAACCTTACGGGATTGCAAATTAGCATCTCTCGACAAGCTATTCCCTTATCATAGCCATAAAATTTTCGCCGATCTCACGGAAGAAAATTTTTGAATTCGTTGAAATGGTAGAATAGAAAAGAACTTGAACAATAAAATTATTTTCACTAATGAATACCTCGCTGTACAGCATTACAGCGAATTGAATTTCGAGAAATGAAAAAAATAAATTACGGACCACGTTTACTAAAATATTTCGAGGTTTCAGTTCTTTTGCTTGGATGAATGTGAGTGCTATCTCTGCAGCTTTTGACACTTTATATGCTGATTGAGGAAAGCCATTTTCTTTCCTCTTATCTCCAACACAAGCTCTGAAACAATACTTTCAATGACAAGGATTTTTTTTTATCTAGTAGAAATACTATACAAAAAAATTTTGGTATATTAATCAATATTCCATTAGAAAAATCCTTTTTTTCAAATTATTTCTTGTTTCTTTCAAATCATTTTCTCTTTTTGTTTAATTACTAATATTTTGATTCAAAATAGAATCACATTTGCATCAATCGAAATCTTTACTTAATGTAGTCATGAGTGAACTTATCGATATCAGCAACTGTTAACGAAGGACTGGTAAGTTTGGCAATTATTTCATCACTATAATTTCCAGCTATAATGCCTTCTGAGCTGCTTACATTAACCACTCTAAATAAATAATTATAGTAAACCTGCAAAGATAAAGATTAAATCATACAACAAAATAAAAAGCTGCTTTTAATCTAAGTAAGATCTTGATAAACTGATAGAAATTGATAAAAAATCAACCTTCCACCATCTCGAATGAGAGGAAACAATATATTAGATATTTGCTTAGTGCCCTCGTAATTGATACCAATTGTCATACGAGCCTGTTCCTCTGGTGAATCTTTTGCTGAGTGCTGAAATGTATGACTTTAATTAAGTTCTTTTATTTTTTTCAAGCTCAATAAATTTAATAAATTTCTTTCTTTTTAATGTGCCACTGATACTTTTTCCATTTAAAAATCCATATTATTTATATCGAATTAAAATAAATACGAGTGCGATCCTATTTCTTTATTAGAGTAATTAGATTCAGTAAGATATAAAAATTCTTGTATAAGATATTTAACTACCTTGAAAGCAAATCCTGCATTATTAATTAATGCATCCAATCCACTGTGTTCTTTTTTCAAAAAAGAAGCAAAGTTTTCGCAACTATTACGATCAGTAATGTCAAGTTGATGAAAACGAATGTCAGAGTGACGCTTATTACCCAGTTCATTGACAAGTTTGTTCAACGATTCCATACCTAATTTGTCATTCCTCGCTGTAAAAAATAAAAAAAGTGAAGAAATTCTCTATTCTATTAATTTACCCATTACTATTCCATTAATTCGTCGAGGAAATGAAAGATTATTGATGTATTGTAGTAACAGAAAAGAAGAAAAAATTACTTCTTCAATTAAGCCTCCTATTCTTATTCCGAATAGATGTCGCTAGCACGTTACAAATAATATTCATTGTAAAATGAGCAAATTTATGGAAATAATACCAGTAAGGTAAATGACTGCACCATATACCTTCTCAGCAAGACCTTTCACAATCCCGTAACCAATACCTTTGTTTGCACCAGTCACCTATAAAAATGATGATTAATTAATTTATCAAAACATTTACTCTAATATCTCAGCATTTTGAAATTTGATAATTTGAACTAACAAATCAAAATCATTAATATTTTGATTTTAACCACATCGTATTCTATAACTGTGCAATCTGCAATGATAATTCACAACTAATGTTAGCCAGTCAGCAGTGTGACGCTAAATCGAGGCAATATTTAATAGAGAATATCTATGCTGGTTTCATAAGAAAGTTGATCAACCAAATAGACAGCAATCCCTGTAATCTGTAAAAATAGATAACGAACTTATTGATGAAATTCTTCTCAAGAAGCGCTAATATTACTCCTATTAGATAACTTATACATCCAATCAGTAACTGCATTTCCTCATTCATTTAAAGAATAAACACCAAAATTATTCGGTGCACCAAAATTTAGGAGAGAGAAAAGGAACAAACCACAAATACTGTGGGTAGTGGCATCGTCCTGATGATGGATAGTTATATGAGAAGTAAATGCGTGCTGTGGATATAAAATACGCGAGCAGGTTGCGAAACTGAAACGAAATATATGAAGCACAATAGATCAATGATTACAGGCTTCTGACCTTTGTTGTTGTCACCGTTCTCCATCCGAATAATTATAATTTCTGCGTAACAAGCTAAGCATTTGCACAAGAACGAATACTGAATGCTAAATCGACCAAATAATAAATGTGATGATCTGACCCTTCTGTTCCTTTCTTCCTTATTCGGGGAATGACAGATGCTGTGTTGTAAAAACAACTAATGTTGTTTCTCTTTGTTCCACGTTATAAAAAACAAAAGCTCGTAGAAGAACTTGCAGCGTAATTTACGTCAATAAATCAGTGAGGGTAAGAGAAGCAGCTATGAATTTTTTTCCTTAAGAATATTTTTGATTAAATGACTATAGAAGATGTGATCCATCAATGTGACACAATGTCCCATAAGCGAGTCCTGTTGAATAGAGTAATTGCTGAAGACTACTAATCTGTCACCCAGATGGTAATTTTGGCTGCAGGTTCTCTGGATGGATTGGTGGGCGTAGTGTGGACGTACGCTGACGATTTACTGACGCCACACGTGACGTTTGTGCTAACTCATAAAAATAGATTTTATGGTACGTTAAAGGTCATATTAAAAAGTCACAATGAGTGAAGCGAATGTTGTTACTGAAACCGTATATCGGCAGTCAGATCAAGATAATGACGATGGTATCGACGGGAGCACTCCTGAATCAAGGGCAGAGCGAGCATTATTGATACAACGTGGTCTCTTGGCTGAACAACAATGGTACGAAAACTTGGAAATAGTTGAAGTTCTTATGAAGGTATTTCTCAAAAAGTTTTCAGTATATGATGATAAGTTTAACGCTATTTGATATCGGATGTTTGGAAGAG
Source organism: Onchocerca lupi (assembly GCA_028564675.1). Taxonomy (NCBI): domain Eukaryota; kingdom Metazoa; phylum Nematoda; class Chromadorea; order Rhabditida; family Onchocercidae; genus Onchocerca; species Onchocerca lupi. The sequence goes on from JAOVVO010000218.1 coordinate 16,111, forward strand.
ATTTACATTGGTAGTCATCAGACTCGTCCAGTCAACATTCAGTCAATGTTAGACCATAATGAGATTAAAAATGTGATGAAAATTTTGCAAAAGTAATTTGACTTTTAGTCATGATTACAAGAATAATTTTTACTTAATAATTTATTTTTTTTTTGAAAATTTTAGCTAGAAAATATTTTACGGGCAATTTGTAAAAGGATGAATTTATCTGCCAAGGTGGATTCATCAATTAAATTGGAAGCAGATAATCCAACGACTGAAAAATTTTCGTTAGTGCAACGAACGGGAGCGGAAGTATTCAAATGTTCTATTGTGCTGCTTGGCGAAAGTGTTATACAAACTGAGGTATCATCAGTGAAGATCCAAAATTATAGTGCTCTGGGCTTTCAGAAATAGGGTGAAACTTATTTTTTTCTAATTCTTGCGCAAGTGATCAATTTGTTTGTACAAATTGTTAGTAAGCACTGTGGTGCAGAATAATTTGTAACTGAATCAGTTGATTTTTAGATAACAATGAAATATCCGAAAATGCCTGGGGGCGTTTACCGCGGAGCAGCACAACCCGATGTGCAATGGAAATTACAACAAATGCAAGATGCTGATAATTATTTTGTTCAGGCTGTCAGCTTAGTTGTTAAGGTCAATTAGTGTAGTTCTAATTTTTCCATTTTTTGTTTGTCTTTGTTTCTATTTTTTCAAGAAAAATAGCCTTAAATGATTGACGTTGACTACATTGACTATTTTTCAGGATCTGAAATGGATTAGGCAGATACCACCTGATGATATGGGTAAGATATCATCCACTGTTGTCACTACTATTGCTAAGGTATAATGTTTTCTTCGTTTTATTAGTTTTTAGCTAACTTTAATAAATTTTATACAATAATTTTCGAATTAAATCAAAAATTTGAAATTCACTTTCCTTTTATATGAACATTATTTTTGTCCAACAAGGAACGATTTGCATAATAAGTTTCCAGCCATTTCAACATTTTATTTTTATAGGTAACAAATTTAATCGGACAGGCACGTTCAACATTATGTATGCCAGAAAAGCATACATTGCTGGAGTTATATAATTCAGTAATAACACGATGTTTCAATCCCCCACTACCATCTGATTTAGTTTTCTCGTATTATATAAGTGCAGATCGCCTTGTCTGTGCCGCCTATCAAGTCGCATCGAAAACTAATGGTTTTTTTTTTGAAATGTTTTTATACGTGTACAGTTTAACTAGTGTGAGAAATAATCTATTATAAGAAGTAAAAGGATAAAATTGTATCAATTATCTCTTTCTGCATAGTCAATATATTTACCAAGAATATTTCTGAAAATATATATATCATTGAGAATCACTGACTAGGCTTGGATTATATGAGAATGTAACCGCAGATTTGATGCAATTCTTTGGATTTTATTTTAGAATATTATATAATATATGACTATATATTATATATAATATAATATTCTAAAAATAATATATTGATTCTCCTAACTAAAAACAGAACGCAAATTTTTTGGGTTTGGATCTACTCTGGTGATTCTTAATGATCAAATAACTGGGAAAATGATATTTGATGAGTTTGTTATTTGTAAAATTTTTGAGTCATTTTGTTTCAGGTGCTCAAGGTTTGACAGTTACCTTAGCAGATTGCTTGCTTCCGCAACTCGTGGATGTTTTATTTTTAACAAATCAAGCTCTGAATGTAGCACAACAGTTTAGCTACAATATGTGCATGCTTAGAGAACGATTACATACATACAGCCATATTTGTTCCTGATTTTATTTTTGACCGTTATTCATTAGTAACTCAAGGAAGGAACTTGGTTAAAAATTGATGAAAATTTCAAAATATATTTTATGATTTCTTATCCCATTTTTTATTTTTTGCTTTTCGTTTTTCCGAAATTTGTATCATGCAATAGATTCATGAAAAGCCCAAAATAAAGAAGGCATTGAGTGATCTCTGTTGTATAAATATGCTGGTGATGATTTCTCAGGATATTATCATGTATAAATTGTCTTATTCATGAAGAAATGGTAATATTGCGTAATATTTGTAAATATATGTGATTATTGTGGGGTATATTCTTTCACAAATAATTTGTATTTATTCATGTTTTCATAAAAAATACTATTGAATTGAATATCAACTTCAACTTAATATAGCAATTGATTTAAGCTAGTGGTAGGCTTAAGAACCTTTAATTAAACTTGCATGATTGATGAATAAAAGTACCAATTTCCAGAACAGTATTTTTAATTTATTGGTTTTTAATTATTTTTAGTTCTCAACAGCATTTTGATTGGAAGCTATATAGTACTTCGGTTTATGGAACTTGAGAAAAGTGAATTCTGAGTTTCTCGTGAGATCTATTATATTGGACTATTATAATTCATGAGTTTTGCACTTTAATCAAGTAAGTTGCTTGAAGAGAGAAGCGAATTAATTTATTGTACCTAATAGTCGAAATCTATACTTTGGAACAATTTACTTTAATAACGAAGTCGTATAATCCCAAACTTTCCATGTAAGTTAAAGTATTTCTCAAAAAAGAGAGCGTATTTGCTCTTGTCATAATTAACAAAAATGTTAATTACAGACATCTAAGTACTGTTAGAATGTCAGCAATTATGAAATTGAGGGAAGCGCGCGCTGCACTGTTGTACGTGGAAAGTATTTTGTACTGGCAAGCAAACAAAACAAAACCATCACCGGTAATTATTCGTGAGAAGGTAATCTTAATTATAGGAGTAATTTGCAAGATTTTGCATATTGCGAATTTTGCCGAGAAATGAAAAGAGTCAATTTTGTGTTCTAATATGAGCATCTGCCATCACTTCATATACATATGTCTATTATTTCAAAAATGGCTTTACCGTGAACATTATTCACTTCTTAATAATTTGCGATCTTTGTGTAAGATAGGAAAACTTTTTTCTCTGCAAAATGCAAAAAATTTCTTCCATGTAATTAATTTATAAAAGTAGTGAGTTGGAATAAATTTTCAGGTACTACCGCTGTTATATCGTTTGATGAAATTTCCCGTTTCAGTAATGCTGTTCACGGAAGAAAACAAAAATCAGCTGACTATTATTATCAATTTATTAGAAATTGGTCTGAAATTCTGTAACAGTACAAAAATTCAAGTAAGTCAGTTCGGCACAAATTTCTTATTAATCGGTGAAACATTCAAACTTTTGTTAATTTTCAGGATACTCCATCAGATACTCTCGATTCTTTTCATACTGGACGAAAAGAAGCTATTGAACATACTATTGTTAAAGATAAGTCAGAGCTTCCTACCATAGATGATATTGTTGGACAAATAGAGGTTTACTTTTATTTTAAGCACTGTTTTAATTTTCGCATATTAATTAAACTTTTACCTAATTAAATGATCTTTTAAGGCTAAAAGGGCTTTAATGGAAGCCGTGGTTGATCCTGTTTTGTATCCGGAATGGTTTGCTACATCAGGACACAATCCTTGGCGTTGCGTTCTTCTTTATGGCCCACCGGGAACTGGTTAGAGTTTTCTATCCATTTTTGTTTTTATTTCAAATATTTCTATCAAATAGATTTCATCTTGAGTGAACTATATATATATAAAACCAGATCAAGAGCCAATTTTATAACTTTGAAATACTTTGCAAAAAAAGATGAAATTCAGTTGGGACATTTACTTGTAAGATATTCAGAATAATTATCCAACTCATTGTGAATTATTCAGTTGTTTAAATAATTATGATTTAAGCTGAATTAATCTTTTTTTGCAAAATACTTTAAAGTAAAATACGCCCAAGATAAAATCTTTCTGAAGGAATATTTGAAATAAAAACAAAAATGGATAGAGAAAAAAAAAGATATTTCAGGCAAAACACGTTTATCTCAGTCAATTGCACGAGAAATGAATACCAGATTTTATCAGGTAAAGTGTGTTTAATTAAAAACAAAATTTGATTTTTTTTTTCAGTTTTATAGGTTTGATATGAGCCATGATTTAGTAACATTTGAGTTCTGTTAATTTCAGTATATGCAGAACAAATTTATATATCAAAGAAGCATGATTTAATAGAGTGAATCTTTAAAAGTAGTTCACATTTGACTCACTTTAGGTTTCTTCCTCAGATTTAATTTCAACCTGGAGTGGTCAAAGTGAGAAATTAATTCGCGAACTTTTCGATCATGCTTTAGCTCATAATGGTGCTTCGGTTATATTTATTGATGAGATTGACAGTTTGTGCCGGATCAGGCAGATCACTGAAGATGATAATATTAGGCGTGTCAAGGTAAGTATGTACTCTTTTCAAAAGCAAGTTCTACTTTTTATTAATATTTGTAGCAACTTTAAATAAAGATCCTTATTCTTTCTTTAAACTGCTTTAACATATTTCAATTCACCTATTTGCTTAAATCTAGTCGTTTAATTATTAAGCGATCAAGAAAAACTTTATACTATTATTAAATATACTAATGCAAATTTAAATATCAGAAAATTTATTATGTTAAATCACATCAAATGTAATGGCTATCGCTTAATAAACAATATTGTTTAGAACCAATTTTGAATTTATGATTTTTGGGATTCATAGCTTTTCAATTTATAGACGGAATTATTTCTGCAACTTCAAAGATTACATAGTTCGCTAAATTCTGTATTGCTTATTTGTGCAACTAATTGTCCATGGGAATTGGATGCCGCTTTCTTGAGACGGTTTGTTTTTACTAGTTATAGATAAATTTAGTTTCTTAATTTAGACAAATAATACATTCATATATGGTCATTTAGAGAAAATGAAATAAATAGTTTCTATAATTGCCTTTCTTTTCAGTTTTGAAAAAAGGATTTTTGTTGGTTTACCTGATGCTGCATCAAGAGGAATCTTGCTAAAGAAATTCATGAATGTGAGTTCTAGCTTTTTTTTATCAGTTATTTGTTGTAAAATGATAGCGAACAATTGGATGCCTAAAGCAGATTTACATGCTCTTGAAAGTCCTTTTATAATCCTCAAGTTTTTATTATTACGAGGTATTTCGTTTTTTTCAGAAACTTACAATGTCGAGCAATATTAATTGGAATGTTTTGGAAACTGTAACAGATGGTTTTAGTGGTGATGATCTGAGAAGATTTGCTCGCGAAGTCGCTTTTTTGCATTTCAATAAGTTCAAGGTATGTTATCTTTCCTCTCTTTTTATATTTGGTGAGTTGGGAGAAAAAATGAAAGTTGAAAATTGCCAAAAAATCAGTGCGGCATATATTTCACCTCTTAGAAATGCCTTTTATCTTCTTCTTGGAAAAGACTTTATTTTCCATAGTCAAGTCGTTTTTATTTTCTTCGCTATTTGAATATTGATAATTTATGCTGTTTGTCTAGATTCTTATAGTATTGTGCCTTCTTATTGGTTGATATGGATAATTATATTTGAAATTACCAAGTTGTTCTTTCCTTCATTAGCATGCGATATTCAAATTGATTTATAGACGAAAAACATGATTGTTTAAATGTTATGAGATTTACCAAATTTTATTAAGAACTGCTAGCATTTTTGATTTTCTTATCTGGGTGCAGAACGACCAGTGAGATACGGAATCATAATGATTGATATTTAATGAAAATTACTATTAAATCCTCCTCACCAAGGCGCATTTACTTGAGAAACATTTCGTTTCCATGACAAATATTGGCATTCTTCATGTGATATTTTGGGCGATGTGGTTCATTCTCAAAAATTATTTTAGTGTTCTGCTGGAAAACTTTATCTGTAAACCAATAGTTCTTTGTATCCAAAACTATTCGATTTTACACATTGATTAGCAGCCGAATAAATTTTATTCATTTTGCATTTGGATATAAATATCGGATTGTATTTTTTCTACTTCTCAGTTTTTTAAATTGAGAAATAGGAAAAGTATAACCACTTTGGATCATATTTCTCCTATTTTTCAGTTTTCATTTCGGAATCCAGCATGCTTTATGTATGATTAATTTGGAATCAATTTCATTGTCTTGTGGTAGTCAATAAAGTTCTTAACAATCATAAATTCCTTAACCTTGGCTGTTAACATTTTCTCTAGTCCAAGTATAGAATTGAATTGCGCATCAAGTTGCTATTTTTATATCATTTCAGCAAGCACTGCTTTCGGCAAACATATAATGTTTTGGGTACAAAGTTGTATGGAATAATGAAATGTTAGAATTAATCAATATTTCATTATTTTTCTACTCTACAGGAGTTATACAATCTCGACTGCGGTATTAGCAGGTCATGCCTAGTAGCCGAAGTTCCAGTAACAATGGAAGATTTTGAGCAAACGCTTCAGAAATTTTGCCCCACTGTAGATGGATTCACGCTATCCAGATATGTGGAATATTCAAAACAAGTTTAAAAGACGATGTAATTAGTCGTTGATTGCTTGTATTTTTTGTCAGCATTGTATCATGTTTGCGATTAGTTTATTTTTCAGTGTACTAATTTTCAAAAACTAATAAGATTTGGTCTTTCCAGTGACTTTTTTTCTTATTCTTGCATGAAGAAGAAGTTGTCTTTCAATAGTTGTCTATTAACAATTAGATTACTGAGTTACTAAATTTCATTTGAGTTTTCGTGGATGCATCGTTTGTGCTAATCTTATTTTATCATTTGTTCTGCTTTATTGTTTAATTTGTTGCATCTTTATCTAAAATGCTGAAATTGGTGGTTTTGAAATAATTTCATAGTTCTGCCAGTTTATTTAGTAGAATTAGAAATGAAAGAAAAGATATGAAGTTCTCTTCCGAGGATTTTGATCTTGTTTGAACTAAGTTCAAATATAATGGCAGAACTATTGCTCATCTTTCGTCGTGTTGTTTATTGGTGCAGCAGTTTGATCTTGATTTTATTCTTTCTCTAGGTTTTTTTCTTTTCATTCTAGGATAACAATCATTATTTCCTTTTTCTTTTCCTCTGAAGCAGGAGAATTCCTGAAATTAGTTTCTGCTTGAGTGCTAGATGTCAAGTCATGTGAGAGGTAAGAGTAGTGGCTGCACTGTCTGCATAAACTGCATTCTCGAAAAAGGGTGAAATAAGCTTGAAAGATAACATATTGATATTATGCATATATGGATATAGAGAGACAGATGCAAACATTGCGCACGCTAATGCAGCAATGGCAGCTTAGAGCTTACTAGAATACGGAACACCAAGTATATATAGATATATATATATATGTATAATGTGTGTGTGGTGGATATGTATATGAACAAATGAATAAATATAAACTGTGTTTATTTATTTGTTTTTGTGTTGATTGTTCGGAGTGATTTATTTGCAGCAAACAGATGTCTAGTTTGAAAGCCTTAGTTGGAAGGCCTTTGAAAGTAGCTTCTATGAAGAATGCTAAAGGACAGAGAGAGGATGAAGATGAGTAGTAAGGAAAGAGACATCTGGAACATGCACATGCAACCAGAAAACAAATCAGTGTCAGTGCCAGGCCAAGCTGCCACTGTCGCAGGATTAATTCAAGCCATCCTGGCTATCACTCAATGCACTACCTCAGTCGTCTGCTTCTTATTACTAGTATAATCTGCTCTTCTTCCCTCATCAATTTCATCCATTCAAGGTAATAATCCCCGCTCTTCTGTTTCTTCCTTTTGCTTTGAGGCATTATTTGCACCACCGATTTATCACACTTAGTCTAGGCTTGAAAATGATCCCTAATACTGGGACATGTCACATTTACATCTCCTACAGACATGGTTTGAATTTTTTAAATTTTTTTTTGATAAACAGTTTCAAAGAAAGATTAGTTTTGAGTTTTTTATTGATGCAACTTTGCAAGGCATAAAAATATTTTCGGTGCTCACTTCACATTCTCTATCTTAAGACTTTACTCTTTGTATCAGCGCTGACTAATCATTATCATTTAATCAATGGACCTTTTGTTTTATCAATTCGATTAATCGTATTATGACTTATTGATATATAAATAATTAGTGGACATGTAATGGTATGCAACATTTCAACTATTTCATGAAGCATTCAGAGCAAATAATCATGACTAAATAATCATGAAGCATTCAGAGCAATTTAATATTTCCAAATTTACGAAATTTTTTCCATTAGTAAGTTTTGAGAAACTGCTGCAAACACTTTCTCTCGTTAAAGAAAAAATTTTAGTTGTTTGAGAATACGAATTTATTGTCGAACAGATTTCGGTCTTTTAAATTTGTTTTTCACTGATAAATTTAAAATCGAATTTAAAAAGTTTTAAATTTCAAGGAGACTTTAATTTTAAATGCGATACAACACTAGAATTTCAACTTTCAAATCTTTTGATCGTTAATCAAAGATTTTAGCGAATTGTAATTCAGAATATAATTAAGCAAGTAGAAATTGGACCAAATGCTTGGGTATATGCAATATGCTATCTCATAGACTGTTTGGTAAGGGTTCCTTAGGCTTTGATTAACTATTCTGCAGTTTGTTATATCATATCAGATTATCAATCGAACTGTGAAATCTGCGCAGTCACTGTGTCATAGCATTCATTCCGCCAAGTTATTTTCAAAAGATTTACTTACAATGATGAATAAGATTAAAGGATTATCAAAATAAATTCTGGGATAGATATGTCTATAAAAGAGATTATCTACTAGTTGACAAGTTCTCGCATTCTAATTCACTCCTTCATCACCGTGGATTTTCCCAACATTTTTCAAATTAAATGATAAGAATTGAGTATATTTTTAGTTTATAATTATTATTATTCACTTGGGCATTCTTCATTTAAAGCCATTTTTCTCCTCTCACATGTTTCCTTTTGAATTTAGTCTTTTCGAATATTTCCCTATTGAATTTATTCTTTTTGAATATTCCCCATTGAATTCATTCTTTTTGAATATTTCCTATTTGAATTCATCCTTTTTAAATATTTCTTGCTACATATATTCTAACTTAAAAACCTCTTTTGAACACAAAGCTTATTCGACTAACAAACAGTCTTAAAAAGAATAAAATGAAATGAAAAAGGATTATAAAAAAAGGAAGAAAGATTCTTTTCTTCATTAGCTAGTAAACATATTACTAAGCCTAAATAATTCAGATGCTGCAAAACATATGAAGTCGTATTTTTTCTTTTTTCTGTATTTGGTAAACTTCACTGATTAGTACTTTATCCATTCCATCCTTCCTTCTCCCTCACTTCATCCATTTCACGAACCTTGTTCTCTTGTGATAGATTTGTCCTCCCCCCCCCCCTCTCTCCCCCCTTCTATTAATTAACTTTACAAATAAATATATGAATCACATATAAATTAAAACTTAAGTAAAGCTTTTTAAGCTATTATCATTTCTTTTCATTTAATATCATTTTTGGCGGACAAGATAAATTTTTGCATTGATATTTACTATTGAAAAACACATCCAATTAACAAGGGATTGTTATTGCGTCTACTTATCCTTTCCATGCTAATACATGCTAATACAATCAAAACTTATTTTATAAAATAAATGCGTTCTATAAATATTCTGAAGATTCTTTATTAAATAAACTGATAATTAAAGAGTGAGTTTAGAAATAATTCCAGAAGCATGCCAAAGGTTATTCCGAACTATCGGTTTCAAATTTCAACAATCGCTGCCAAACTTGGCATGACAAGATTGCAGATATAGTTATTGCTGATTATTACTGATAAAAGTCATAAGAAATATAAAAGTTGGGAGAATTTTGTACCCACTTAGCACAACAGAAAATAGAAGCAAAATTATGAGACAAAGCTACCAAGTCATACTGACAAATTTCAAGTTATCCAGGTAGCTGCAAAAATCTATCCTTTTTAAACTTGCAAATACTCTTTTATCAAGTACGTACAAAATTGTCCATGGGATCATTAAAATCTGATCGTTTCATAATTGAATAATATTGAAATTGATGCTTTCATCAATCACTGAATGTCTGAAACTAAGTGAAGTATTGACATTACTATTATATTTATTATTCATTACCATTTTTGTTGTAATAAATGCTAACAATAAGGATTATTAATATTATTATCAAAAAATAGAACAATACGAACTATTTAATTTACATTTTAATAGATAAATTCAATCAAAAATAAATTTGGTTTTTCACTACCACAAAACTTTCTAGTTAAGTTTAAATATCGAAGAAGTAAGTCAGTCATCATATCGATATCTACGACAAGGAATTGTTACCCTCTATATATTAGGATTTTTTTTTTTTGAAATTTAGAGCTCTTTAGAAATTTAAAATGAAATTCAAAAGTTTTTTCACCGCTTGCATTTACATAATCTTTTACTAAGAAACTTTCTATTATCAGCTTCATGAGATCAAGCTGATTACACATGAATGAATTTCTAAAGGCACGAGCATTGCAAAAATTCTTAATTGGTTCAGTTGAAATTATCAGAAATCGATAAAATCATCGTGAAAGTTGATGCCAACTTCTAAAGCTTTCAAATTTATTACAAAAAATTTTCGAGGATTGAGATCTAGAAATACATTCTCAGTATAAGCTTTAATATAGTATAAACGTTTGCTTTATGCTCATTTATTTTTCACTTTTTGGTGCATTTTTTGCAAGTTTAGTGAGAAAAAAAAGCAGCATTTTGATTGAATTATTTCTCATCTATTTAGTGCCTTTTTCGTTCTGCTTATCCATCTCTCCTCCAAGTTGCTTTCAACCAGTAAATCCTTCTCTTCCAATCCTCAGAAGACTCTTTTGCTGTTGCATATGGAGGGAATTGAGAAAGATATCAGTTTGTTCAGCTCAGGTTTAAAGAAAGAAATATCGAACTTTCCCATTTTTCTGCTTCACAAATTCAGTAATAGCAGCATACAACAAATTTCTATCAATATCAAATGTATCATTTATATTTGAAGAGAAACGCTTATAATTCAACAATTATCTCTATTAATCCATTCTTCTGAAAGAATTTCAAGATGGCATAAGCGCCTGATAAGATGATCAAAACTTACCACACATGATAAGGATAGAAACTTGCTGAACTTTTGATCAGATTGTAGCAAAATGTCATCTTCTACATTATTTTCTTCTTACAAAAGACTAACTGGAATATTGCTATAGAAATAGGATGAAGTGTTCCTTTTAATTTCATCACCTTTTCATTTAAATAAATACTGAGAAACTTGGTAAAAGTCAACCTATTGATCTCTGAATTTCCTAGATAATCATAAATTTTATTAAAAAGGCGAAAGTAACATAAACACGATCATACAAGTAAAGATTTTTAATGGTCTAGAATATATCATAAAAAGCAATTGGCTATTTTATTCACTTGAAGGGTTTGTTATCAATTCTCGTTTGCTTCAGCTTTTTAAATTCTTTTATTGGAACAATTTGTTGTCCTTGTAAGAAGCGATAAGCAAATAAATTTGAAGCAAAGCAAATTAGTACTTTTCCATTTATGTACTCACAATGGAGAAAGTAAGGCAAGACGAAAAATAATTAGCAATGAAAATATTGCTATAAATCTCTTTATTAAATTATTGAAATTCAAATTTCGATAACGCAATAAAATTTCGCAGCAACAGAGTGATGCCGTGAGGGAAAAAGCTGCACTTTTTTCTTTCCAGAGAGAAAGAATGCGACATTTCTGCAAGAACAAAAATCTTAGCTTCTTGAAAGTTTGTTGAAGTTGAAAATTAAACTACAAAAGATTTGAAAGCTCAATCCTATAAATTCTAAAATACATGGACTTCTTCATTCTTCACTCATCTACCTGTATGTGAAAATTAGATAAACGATTGAATCTTAAAGCCGAAATGGTAAAATCTTAGAAATTTCAACTTTGTAGTTGTTAAAGTTGGATCACACGGACGCTTCGAATACACAAAAAGAGGTTATCTTACTACGGTACAACATTTTTTTACCACTTGCAGATAGTATAGCAATTCGTAAGTTTTAGCTTTGCCCTCTGAACTAAATTTTTTGGAAATTTTCTAAATTATAGAAAATCATTTCAAAAATTTGATGCAAGAAATTTTCCGAAAAATTTTATCAAATTGTTCTTTTCAGGCAAGCAATGTATAGGAAGAATTCACGAATTCTTCGAAGGTTGAGCAGGTAATTTATTTCAAAATTTAACGACTTCTGCATTTTCTATAAGAAGATTATTCATAATTTAGTTTGAAAGTTGCACTTTTTTAAATTTTTGCAAAATTTATTATAAAATATTCATCGGGAAATAGATAGGTAGATAATTGATATCTATAATAGATTTGTATTATAAATATCAATCTATTATAAAATATCCAGTTTCCACAATTTCAGATTATATGATTGGGAAATGGATGAATACGGTGGCTTACGTCCAGTAATTGAATCAATCAACAAGAAGCAACAACAACTATATTATCCTCATTATCACCATTCAGTTGATGATAATATGAATCACCAACAAACTTGTGCCAATGATTCATACATTCTGGAAACTATACTCAAAAAATATAATCGCCATAAAATTCCAGGAGATTCGGTGATTGTTCAGGTCGAAGTTTGGGTACAAGAGATTACAACAATTAGTGATATCACTTCCGACTTTCAAGTAAACTTTTGTTCTCAAATCACAAACTTATCGACTGTAATTGTCATTTTCATATATTTGAGTGAAAATATAATAAAACTTATCTTCTAAAATTTTAGAAATCTGCCGAAAAGAGATAGTATTGAAAAGATTTAGGAATAAATAACCTGAAAAAGTAATGAAGTGAACATAATTGCAATTTTGGGTTAACATTAAACGATTTAGAACATAGTGAAACTTAATTGCAGCTTGATATTTACATCAGTGAAATGTGGTTGGATCCGGCTTTAGATTATTCGTGGATGCAGCCTTGTAAATATAATTTGTCATTGAACAGCGTTTTACTGGAAAAGCTTTGGACGCCTAATTCATGTTTTATCAATTCGAAAACTGCTGACATACATCGAAGCCCATTTCCAAACATTTTTTTAATGATTTATTCGAATGGTTCGGTATGGACCAATTACAGGCTCAAATTGCAAGGTGTGTTCCTTCTCTTTTATCTCGTTTTTCTGAGTTTCGAAGAGACAAAAATAATCTTCGAGAATATATGAAATTCCATATGATACTATATTACATTTGTTTATCTGTATAAACTTGAAAATTATATGCTTATTTCTCAATATACTCTCCTGAAAACTTTGAGAATCCTGCATTCGAGTCGTTCAAAGTTGAAATGGTGTTTTTGAGCAGACTTTTTAGTAATTTTTTTGGCAAATGAAAGTTTTTGGCATAAATAAAAACGACTTTTTTTGTTGTTTGCACTTCTATCTTTCCATTAAGTTGGGAAGAGTCATAAAAAATTCGAAACTTCCAGCAAGAATAGAAGATTAATAATTTGAGAAAAAAAAATTGTAGGACAGTGGTTTTTGAATGTGTTGGGCATATTTTCTGACATGTTCGTCTATTTCATTCTATTTTAGTGCTCAAAAGGATTTTTACATTCTGTTTGAAATGGGACGATTCCTTAGTGAGATTATTTCATAAAAAACTTGCTGAATATATTTTTTCGAAGGCATTCTAAATGAAATATTGCAAATTTTAAGCAGTAAACAACTCAACAATTCAAAATTTAAATTCCAGAACAATCTCTTTACTCTAAATGTTATGTTTGGATTGGCTTTCAGTCAGTATTCGGCTGAAGTCATAAACAAGATTAATAAGAAGAAATATAAAACTTTTAAATAATAGGAAGAAAAAATTGATGACCGAATTTGAAGGATTCGAATCAATAAATTCAGAAATGACAAAAAAAAAAATTGACATTAAAATTTATGAACTTTAAAAGAAAAATGTCAATTTCAGGACCTTGCACTATGGATTTAACAAGATTTCCCTTCGACAATGTTACTTGCTCGCTTACTTTTGAAAGCTTCAAGTGAGTTCCTCAAACTTGGAACTTTTTAAACATGCACTATGACAGACTTTAACTTTGATATATGAATTATGTGACTGCCCGATTTCGAACTTATGTGAAATTATCTATCTTTTGACGAGAAATCGTAAAGGACAAAGACAAGCTAGCATTATTAATCCGTTGCGAAATTAGTAAAAATATAACAAATTTTTAAAAAGCAAACACATAAAACTGCAAAATTAAAGTACAATTTTTTTTTTTGGTTAAATCAGAAAGAGTAAAATTTGGCTTAACGTGTTTATTTGTTGGAATAATGGTTTTCTCTAATAAATTTCAATTTTTTTTTTCTGAATAACTTTGACATTACATAAAAAAGTCATTCTGTAGTCTATTTAAATTCGTAGACCAATTTTTCACTTTTTAAAATTAATTCTCGCTTTCATCTCAGGGACTGGAAATGCCGCATTACTTTCTTTTTTTTTTCTTTTTCAAACTATCCCAAATTAAAAATTATGCTAATTTTAATGTTTGGATAACGCATAATATTTCATAAAATATATTCGTAATTTTCTATTTTTTCCTTTTAGCTATAATACTGATGAAGTTCAAATGGTTTGGTCGCCACTTGGTGTTTCAAAAATGCGTGAAAAAATGGAACTTGCTGATTATGAACTTACCGGTATAGAGAATCTCAGGAAGACAGAGGTCTCTTTTACATATTTAATTATCAATCATTCAATTAATAAATTAATCAACTATTGATCTTTGTCAATCGATTTTAGATATTATTTTTCGATTTTAAATAATCAGACTTTTAGTTTTTTTTTTTTGGTTTTCGAAAAAAACAATCACTCAATTTTTTATTAAAAATTCAAAAAAGAGAAAAAAAATATATTCAGACGCTTAGGAAACAAAACCATCTAAATTAACAAGACTAAATTCGTGCTGAAAAATAGGATCAAATAAAATTCTTTTTTCTCCGAGATTCGTTCTTTAAAAAACTTTCTTCAGCCTTATCCCGCTGGTTTTTGGCATGAATTAACGATGAAATTTCATTTTAAAAGACGAGCAGGATGGTACATATTACAAGCTTATCTTCCGACTTATCTTACTATTTGTATATGTAAGTTACTTGGCCAATTTTTTACTATGGATTTACTAATACATGCCTTGTGTTCTTTAAGCTTTTTTTTCTCTTATAAACAACAAAGATATTATCGCTATATTATCATTGAAAATCATTGAATGTTATTTATTGTTGAAAAAAATATTAATATTCCTTTGAAATTAGGAAATGGGCATTTTTGGATTTCTTATCAGCTAGTTCATTCCTTATACGGTTATCATTCTAATTTAGCATGGATTTCATTTGCTCTTGGCTCCAAAGCAATACCAGCCCGAACAATGCTGGGCGTTAATTCACTTCTTGCTATGACCTTTCAGTTTGGCAATATTATAAGGAATTTACCGCGGGTCAGCTATGTCAAGGTTTGTCATTTCTCTATTATCTTGTCTTATAAATAAAAATGTAAATCCAATCTATTCCTAACGCCCGATCTATGGTAAATTCTCAACCGATTTTTTTCAAATTTTAACGCAACCTTCTACTCCAACCGACCTTCTTTATGAGTTAATATGGTTACGTTTTTTCACGTGTCACGTACGTGACATGTGTTGAAAGTTACGAATAATTACTGTTTTGAATTCTTGAATGAATAATGAAGTAGTAATTGAATTTTTTTTAGGCAATCGATGTTTGGATGCTAAGTTGTATGACCTTTGTGTTCTGTTCATTGTTAGAGCTTGCCTGGATCGGATATTTGAGCAGGGAAGAACTGGTGGTACCCAAATCCGAAACAGCAAAGGTATCATCAACAGTACATCATGATGGTGACAATATCAAATTAGCAACAACAATGCATCAAGACAACTATGAAACAAATTCCGTATTTCCGAGGTCAAATTTTTACATCATTTAAATTCTATCACATACCTTATTTTATTGAATATATCTCAAATGTGTTCAGAATCCTCAGAAGTATTATAGAAATATTTTTGTTTTTTTAATTTGATTGAATGAATCACTGTGAATTGAATTAATCAATGAGTTAAATTCTATTCAGTTGATCTAAGGAGCTACTGTATTACAGACGGAGACCAGGGATTTCTGAGGAAGAGAATGTACTGATAAGCCTTGCACGTGATAATGATTACGGTTACATACCGCCTGGTTACGGTCTCAACGATCAATTGAAAGCAACGATGGCTTCCATCGCTGGTCCTTGCAGTTGCTTGCGACAAGAACCATTGCTTAATACAAAATCCTATTCACCCATTCCTACTTCAAACGATCCTATTGAACTCACCAAACAAAGGGTACGCCGTTTTCAAACATATATTTATTGATTTTTCATAAAATTTAAAAATTTTCATGGTCAGTAGACTTTATACTGTATATATCTCAGACAATATTTTCCTTCTACTACATTTTATTTCAATTCGCATTCTTAGTGAGAATTCATACAATTACATACTTTTTTTACAAATCAAAAGTACTGTACGATTTGGAGTTGCGAAAATTTTCAGAAAAATCGAAAGATTTGTAATTATTAAGAAAGTTTAGATAATATAAATATTTTGAACCAAATTGAGGTAACATTGATAGTTATCTTAAGAGGAATTTATCAGATTTCAGCGAAAACAAAAGGTTTGCCATTAACATCGTGGATCTCTTTCGGAAAGTGAGCATATAACATAGAATTCATTACTGCGAATTATCCAAAATAACCGAACCGGATAATTCTGATATCCTAATGATATATCTAAGTATCTCATTGATAATTTTTTTTCAAAAATTTCAAGTGGTATTTTTCAGGAACGAATAACACAGTATATTGATAAGCTATCAGCAATACTATTTCCAACGCTATTCAGTGTATTTAATATTGCTTATTGGTACCATTACCTCAAGGATTGATGAATTTTATATAACATTCAACAAATTTCTTCTCAATAGAAAATGACTGATAATAAGTTACTGACTGCATCGATTAGTGCATCGTATTCGTTGTTTGAAAGATTGAGAAGGTCAAGAGTTACTGAAAAGTTTTTGAATAGCCGGAAAATATATTTAATTTGAAGAGCGAAAAAATATAGCAAAACTCAAATAGTACTAATGAACGATTCGTACCATTCCGTTATTGCTCAATATCTATCCATGCAAAATTAAGAAGTAGTTTTTTTGTTTATCAATTTATTTAAATTTAAACTCGAAATTCTTCTTTTCTGATTTGACATGATTGATTCATCATTTAAAGTTTCTGCATAACATAGCATACTACATGTTGCAGAATTTCTGATACATATTATTGTACTTTGAATTACTCACTAAACATTCATTTCTGATCAGAAATTTACAAATCAATACTTTTGCAAAGTACTTCTTTTCTTCATTTTTCTTCCATTTGAGCTAATTTTTTCCCACTGAAACATTTAGCTTCCAAGCCGTGAAATATTTTTTGTTGATGCATTACTACATAAATTGCTAGCTTAATTAAGCAATGATGTATCGCGGATTGAGGAATAAAAATGGAAGAGAAAAAATCTGTCAACATCCGGAATGTTTTTGCTTGAGGACCGCATATATATTTTTCAGAACACTTCAAAAATATAACTATTTGGCTGCAAATGTCCGGAAGCCTATCTATATATACTGAAATTCATTTTTTTTTCTTTTTTTTTTTAGTCATTTGCATCCTTAGAACTTACAGAATAATGCACACTTCTTAACTGACAAATAATATGAAAATTATTGAAAAAAAGGAAGAGAAATAAATTTGAAAAAAAGAATCAAAGGATCATTATAGAAAATATGACATCCTTGAGTCTAGGACAATAGAATTTTGTGGAATAAAAAAATTGCCGATCTTCTTTGAAAATGATTTTGCTATACTAAAAAGATAAACAAATATTTGTTAATTAACAATATTTTTATGTTAGAAGAAAATATATATTTTATCAAAGTATTTTCACTTTTTCTTCATTTTTCAAATACTTGGCAGCAATTGTTTACAGAAGTTGATTAAACTGGTGCAAATAAATTATTGCTTTCAGAAATAGTCATGTAAAGGTATTATTAAAAAAAAAACCTAAAGCAATCTTTTAGTTAATACCCAGTATTCTCTTTAAATTTTAAAATTTATTTATATCAAGTATGCATTAAATTTAAATATGCTCAAGCTATTTCTTATCTGACATTTTTTACTGCTCCATTAAATTTTAAAATCCCTTGAAATTTTTGAAAACAAATGTTTGAAAACATAACTTTCTTGCATTACAACAAATGTTTCTGTTCACAAAAAACTTCAGGTGTCACAAGTGTCAACCTGTATTTGACACAATTACATCTCTATTCTACAGTTCAATTATCAAATGTAACGCTTCGTTGCAATGTTTTAGGACGTTTCTTCCCCGAATATTTGTCATCTCTTCGATTTGCTTGAATTATAACTGCCCAGTCATAACTCGCTGTTGTGAGTGTTGATATATCGTAACGTTGAGGTAATTTGTATACTTTGCGAATATGTTTCAGACGTTTTACTGTTTCTCCTGGTCGTGATACATCTCTAAAATATAAATTCAAGTACTTAATAGGATGTTGAAATTACTTGAAGTTCTGTTTGAATCCATATTTGTTTTAGTTTTTTCGTACTTTCTACTACATATTCCTTACAACAATGGCAGCGATCTGCAACGAATATAAGTGGCGCTGCAAAACTTAATTTTGAAATGAAAATTCGATTTAGAATATTTTCTTTAAAGTTAGAAAAGTTCTCCATTTTTGACTTCTCATCAGTCTTTGGCACTTGACCTTGTTTTGACGGAAAATCTTGAGAAGTCAAAATTACCTTGAGGCATTGAGTACAAGCGTATTGAGATTTCTCACAATTTCAATTTCAAGTCGCCAAAAATAAGTTCCAAAGAAACTATTATTGCAAAGTCCAATAATGGAAGTGAAGTTTGATTCTGAGATCTTTTCAAATTTTTTCAACTGAAAGCCAAATACTATCAAAGTTTTTTCGAGAAATGAATAAACAAAGAAATTTAGCGAATCGCAGTTGTTCTCATCCTCCTTTCTACTAGCAAAACAAAGCAGAGTAAAAATGTTATTTTATGTATACCTTAGAAGATTAAGATTAATTGTTTCGAAATACAATTAATGACCAAGACATAAATCAATAATCAAGATAGATTATCTTGGCATAAAATCATTCATCGCTGATGCATTTATTCTGAATATTTCTGATGTCCATTGTCATGAAAATTATTGAGCCTATTCTTATTTTAAACTTCTCTGAAAAAATAAACGTACTGTTCCTCTGGATTCCCCAGTGCCTTGATTAAAAGGTAAACAAACGAAGAATTTTTCGTCGGAAAGAAATCCTTTGGCTAAACGATCCTTACTGAATGGCCAATCCCAAACGAAAGCTTCAAATGGTGGATCGTAGTCGTTGCTATCATTTTCCACAATCCTAGAAATGATAGCTTAAATAAAGATGAAATAAGAGAGTGTGACATTTATAAATCAATAATGAAAAAAACAGTTGTTATGATGAATAATAATTCAAAATTACGATAACAAGTGATGATAAGAATCGCTCACATCGGATAACGTTTAACAGGTATAACGAAGTTGAGAGACGCTCTTGGCACTTTTTCGGTTATTTCGTCTGGGATCGATTGAGATTTCTGCAGTACTGCCATCGCATATAGAATTCACGTGATGTTGTAATATCTGAAAAACGTGAAAAATGAAAATCAAAACATAAAAGATGCTTTAAATGACGCTTATCACTAGTGATAACTATGATAAAATTTAACGTGAGATGGCAAATAAAATGAATATTTCACTATGAATTCCAAAGAAATTTTTTCAAATGATTCAAACTGCAGACTTTGTAAATGCACTTGCAGTGCAGATACAAAGTCTGCAGATTGAAAAAAAAAACGCCTGAATTGGAATAAGTCTGAGAAACTTTATCATTAGTAGTGCACCGATCTATCAAACATACTACATACACATTGTAGCACTTGCTCATCTCACGAAATAGAAATCATTATATAGAGAGATACTGCAAAAGATGGTTTTGAATATAGTATATTCATATATATGATAAGAATGATTCTTGACTGATAAACTAAAACTAAATCTGAAAGGATTGAATGATCTTATATCAGTGATTGCTAAACTACTATTATTCTGCACTGCCTAGTAATGTGTCAGAAGAGTTGTCAGGATCAAGGGAATAGTAGAAATGTTAGTGACAATAAAATTAACAATAAACATTAGCCCAAATCGATAATTCATAGAAATATCGGGAAACAGCTGCTCAACAATAGATAGCTTTACTTATTCGTTATCCGACGAAAGCGATCGGATAGAATGGCAAATTACAAACTTTAAGCGGAAAGGAAATGTGATCCTTTTGTAAAATGTTTTTGAAAAAAAGTTCAAAATTGAGCAGAATTGATTTTCAAATAGCGTAAAATAAAACTAGCATGAAACTCATCTCGAAATTTGGAAAATTTAGCACCATAGCAGCATTCAATTTTGCAACTTTTTTTTTAATGAACCAGTCTAATTGTTAAAATGATTTTTCTTGATAATTTAGAATTTTTGGAAAGCTTCATTAGCAAAAAGGAATCTAAGAGTTAAAATTTTAATAAAACTTGAAAAATAAAGAATCTTCACGTAATTTTCTTTTGGAATTCAATTTCTAATTCAATTTCGTGAATTCAATTTCTTCTTTAGAATAAGTGCAGCACGAAATGGTTATTTATAATTCGAGTAAGATCATGCTTAGGTTAAGAGATCAGTAAATTTAACCGTTAAAATTTCTGTAAGAAAATCATGTTGAATTTTTAAATTTCATGGAATCTCAGGATCTCTTCACGAAAATATGGAAATTTTAGTAACCAGGCTATTAATATACTTATCAGTGTAAGAGAAGTGAAGACAATCATAGGGTAAAGGTGAAATAAAAAGTAATTTAATTAATTAAAAATCGAAAATTACTATAAATTCATGAGTTGATCAATTTTCTATCACTTCATAGTACTTCAAATTCGCAAACAAGTAAAGTTATTTGCTTTTCTAACAAGGCACTCTAATATTAGATACCAGATCAGTTGACTATATATTTTTTAAATTCGAGAAATTTTCGAACATTGAAATTATTATAAATGTGCATTCACAAAGCTGAATGCATCTACGTAATCATATTGTATGAGTTTCATTCTATCAATCTGTTGTAAATTCCTTCAATTGATTGAAAAAAGCGATCAAAAGTCAACAATTGATTACGATAATTGCTAGAAAATGCTAATTTCATCGCATATTTACAATGTTTAAACACGAACAATTCAAAATATCGAACAAATTTAAATCAAAATGAATGCTTTATTTCAAGTAAACTAAGCAAATAATTATGCCGAGGATAATTAACTATGTGTTGTTTTGCTCCAACCTCCTCTTTTACATATATTTTGCTATCGAACTACTGCAATCTCATCTCGTAACACGTGCTCAGCAAATGATATATATGTCACACTGCTCATTAAGATAGAAATAGTGTGTAAATTGTAACAGGAAATTGTTCAGTTTAAATTTATTGAAAATTTAAATGAAGTAAATTTGAAAAATTAAGAGATAAAAAAATCAGACGAAACAAACTTTTCAATTTATCATTTCTATTAGATATTGCAGAACATAACTATATTCTTCCACGTTTATTTTACGATTAAATAATCCGCACGACTGACGCCGGCATTTTGGCTGCGGAATGTAACATTTTGGATTCTTTTCAGCATTTTATGTTTTATTTTTGTATCCGTTCGAATCAATATTTCTATATTCACGGAAATAATCAATTTTTGCGGAACAATCAATATTTACTTATGCTTTTGTGATCCTCAAAATAAGTAATTCTTTACTTTTGAACATAATTGCTTCTGGACATTTAACTTCGAATTGTTTGATATAGTAAGTTAAAACAACCTTCTTTATCATATTACACAAAATGAGTAACAAATTATTCGACAGGATTTTCCACTTAATGAATGCAAAATTTCCGAATAGATGATGATAATACTAGAATTTCTGCTGATCACTTTTAGATTTGATCCGAATTCGTTCCGTTTAATGATCTTTTGCAAGACAATTTACGATAATTAAATAATTAGATAATCGGAGATAATTTACGCCAACTCAAACCAGCATTTCTTAGTATTTGCTCATTGTGATAATAGATATGATATTATTGTGTTGCCACCACAGCTGCATGCTGTTTGGTACTGAGTGTGATAGTGATTAATGATAATTAAGAAAAATAATTGATGGCATGTCATATTACATCAGTTAAATACAATTCGTGGTCAATTATGTTTTCTATTTATAATTTTGTGTATTTCTATCACTAGTGAATTTCTATGTGATGATCAGATACATGCCACTCCTTACCTCTAATAATTAATTACTGAGTGATATGGACGAAGTATTTGATTAATACCTGCGATTCAGTATGTTTTAGTGTACGATTTAATTCAAAAATTATTATAAAATTGTGTCTAAAAGCTTGGCAAGGCAGAATAAATGATCAACTTTATGCGGGGCTCTTGTGGACCTATATAGCTAATGTTAAGCAACTTGCTTATCTCTTTGATAAGATTTGTTGTAAAAAATTCCGTGTTCAGTGCACCAAACGTTATCTTCAGCCTTCAAAACAGAGGTGAGAATAAGAGGAAAGAAGAAGGATTTTAATTTTAGTGAATTAATTAAAACATTTGTTGCGATGCCCAGTGAATTTCTAATGGCTCAATGCATACTGTTCATGTACACAATTGTTTATGACATCGATTATGTTCATCATCATTTCAATACACAACGGAATATTCGATAGTAAAATGAAGAGCAGGAAAGGAATAATATAATGAAAATATTGCTATAAGATGGAGAATGCCGAATAAATTAATTTAATTTAGTAAAAATTTTTAAAATAGTAATTTAGGAATTAGATTCTTCGAGAGAAGTTGATATATATCAGGGATTTGAAATTATAGACATTCTCACAATAAGCAGTGATTACTGCTGTTAAATATTATTGATATAATAATTCCATTACAAGCCATATAATGAGAGAGCGATACTTTCTTGATTAAATGATGTGATTCATAAGTGCATCTGTTAGTAAATCAAC
Organism: Onchocerca lupi; assembly: GCA_028564675.1. Lineage (NCBI taxonomy): Eukaryota > Metazoa > Nematoda > Chromadorea > Rhabditida > Onchocercidae > Onchocerca > Onchocerca lupi. The sequence goes on from JAOVVO010000218.1 coordinate 39,271, forward strand.
TCCTCGTAATAATCAAGAAACTCGTTTTAATTATTTGAAGCTAAATACTTGAAGTGAATGTACTACTCGTCACATTTACATCTCATTTCATTTGCTCATTCTTTGGAATTTCAAAGATTTGGATTGATATTGTTGAAAAAGATGGCAAATCTTGAGGAAAAAGTGTTCGCTTAAAAAAACCTAAAATTATTGTTTTACGTTCAAAAAAATTATCAACCGGGAAAATTCAAAAAACTGTGAATCCATGATATTAGAATGAGGTATGCTAATCATGGCTGATTGATACCGATATCATAATTTGGATGACCTATCAAAAAGCTGTTCACGTACGCTGCGTGCTGATCAATTGGACGTTGAGCGAATAGAATCTAAAATTTTGAAACATTCTGTGATTTGTGATGCTCATCTATAAGTTGAGTAAATTCGGATACTTCAATTAACTCTTCAGTTGAGCTTTTCATCATATATTGAACACAGCTTGTTTTATTTTATTTTAAAATTCATAGAATTTTTTTGTAAAGGAAATAGCAAGGATATGGAGTTAAGGATGTGAAATAATCTAAAAATGATTGGTGTATGTTTGTTTAAATATTATTGTTAATTATCCTGTTAATTAAGTTTATAAGTAGGCTAATTAATACCTCTGGTTGTCTTTGCATACGAGCCATGTATGCACCCATTTGCGGATAGTGAATACCTGGGAAATATCTGAAGTAATGAAAAATTTTTCCATGAAATTTATGAATTTTTAATATTAGCCATTTGTTTATGGTAATATATTCAAAGCTCTAAATTGTGTTTTTTTTAGTTTTCATTAATGGCACCTGAATTCTGTATAAGGATTAACTGTCACAAGTTGTAATCTTTCCAGAAATGGCCACATCATTACATCGGCAAAACCCAATGTTTTTCCTGAAAAAATACTACATTTCATTTCAATGAAATATGTAGAATCAAAGTTATAATTAGCATAATTAATTTAGTTCATAAGATATGTTGCTTATCTATATCCCATTATATCGAAATGACTTAATTTGCATTCCCCCGAATAGATTCGTCTCTTCCATGATAATTTCATAAAAAGTTGTGAACCTCCATAAAAGTCATCCTTCAAAAGATTTTCAGCATTGCGAAGAGCCTTGTGCAATAACTTGTCGACATTCTGTTGGACGGTAGCATTATTGGGATGCAAAGTTTTGAACATTGTGGAAATGAGCTAAATATTTCGTAGAAATGAATATTTTATTGAAATTTTAAGTGAGAAATGAAAAAGAAAGAAAGTCTCAGATAAATATGTCTATAAATAGTCTTCTTAATTAACAATGAAGCAAATAATGAATTTATGATCAAAGAATCAAAAATATTCATCAAACAATATCAACACAACCGGTGACATCCTTTCAACAAGAATTTTCTGATTAGCCTTTGCAAGTGGATGACGTGGAAGAATAGCTGTTTCCGGGAATATTTCATCAAGATATTCAGCGATCACTGATGATTCATAGATTATCTGTAAATTATCAGTATGACTGTTCTTCTTACAATAAATACAATTTTGGTAGCTAAATTATTTTGCAAATAACAAAATTGAATTGAATAAAATTTCCAGCTCCCAAATTATCACAAAATTTGATAGAACAATTCATATGAACTACCAGTGAATTTATAATATCTGAACTTACAATGCCATTCATTTCAAAAGCCGGCACTCGACCTAACGGACTTTTATTCAGAAACCATTTCGGTACATTTCCTGGATCGATGTTTATTATTTCGGTGCTTAAATATTTTAGAAAATATTTATGGATTATTAATTGCACATAGAATAATAACATATGGCAAAAATGATTCCATAATTTTACATACTCATTATTTTAATTACAGAAAAATTTCATTCTATGCTAGTCATTTTCAATGGAACTTTTTTTTTTACTTTTTTTTACCTTTTAAATTTTTTTTTCACTTTTTTTTTGCATTTGACTCATCTTTCAAAATCATTCATTTGTTTTGAACCTTTGAATCTAAATTAAACTAACGGTAATCTTTTTTTAGCTAAATAAATTATAGCTCGTTCGGCATATGGACAAAAGCGCATACTGTATAAACGAATAGTTCCAAGTCCGGAATACGGTTCCGGTGAATCTATAATTGATTTTTGGAATAAATGATTTTAAATACTAAGCACGGATCAATGAGATATTTAACAGAACAAATTTATTGCCAGTTAGAACATCAATTTGTAACTTATTGGAAACATGAAAATGGACAAACCTTGATGTAAAGTGGGCGAATTAAGACCTCGAATATTGATAATTCTCGATCCCAGCAACGTTGCATTTTTGACAGCACTGTATGATCGTTGTTGAATTGGAAAAGGAACTTCCGAAAATATTTCGTAGATCGATCCATCGTTGAAGGTTTCATCCACCTATGAATATAATCTTACGATTACTAAATGACTCCTCAGTAATACAGGGAGAGTGTAGAAATAAGAATCAGAAATGTTCCATCTGATCGAATTTTTTTTTCCCAATATTTGTTTCGTTTTGCAGAAAAATGCTTTTTAAGAATTTCAAGAATTTCTGATGAAGTTATTACAAACAATAAAAAAAATTACTGATAATTTAGTAACCCAAACTCTCACCTGTGTCATTGTTTCATTACTATAGAGAATGAGTAACTCAAGTGAAAAGAGAATTATTTTGAGTTTTCGAAACCAAAACATTCTACAAAGATATTATAATAGAAATTTGGTCAAATGATATCGTCATATCGATTGTTCATTAAAAAAATATATTTAGTAAGTTCTCAATTTCTTGACGCTTTCAGAACCGATTTTATAATGTCTATTTGAAATTCTTTTTGTAAACTCTACTCCTACCATAAAACGATCATAAAAATCCCAAGCAAGAGTATTGGAGTGTAAGAGAAGATTAAATTTTCGAAAATAATTGAACAAAATTTCGAATAATAATTTTTTAACAACGCTAAACTAATATATTGCATCAGTTTTTAGAAAAGTTTGCTTACGCTCTTATGCTCTTCCTCTCCCTCTCTCTTTCTCGAGAAATTATGGTCAATCGAAACTTTTTGTCACAAAAGAAATGAGTATATACAATTATTTCAATTGTTGTTGAGTATTCAAATATTCGAAATGCATTAAAAAGCATAAAACCAATGAAATCGAGTTGTCTCTTAAACATATGTACTATATCCACCACTAGTTTCATTAATATCATTACTAATACATATGTTATCCTATTTCTGAATATTTACTTTAAAATCCTGATTTTTAACGGTCTTTTAACTTGTTCTGTACTTTTTTCACTTACTCGTAAACATCTCCGAGTCTTGTCTAACATTATTACTGTTCATCTTTAATACTGATGAATGAATGAAGATCCAGATTTCTAGTATTTATCATCGTTGTCACTGCTATTAGTACAACATTACCTTTTTTTTTTTTTTTTTTTTTTTTTTTTTTTTTTTTTTTTTATCAAGTACAACAAAAGTTTTTCCCGAAGTTTAGTTTCATTTTTATTTTATTTTTTTCGATTCCAGTAGTAGTTTTTTCCATCAAACACAACAGAAGTTTTGTTTGATAATGTCAGTAATGAAAAGAAATGATAGTACAGTTCACGTGTAAAAGTAAACTCAAATATTATCGAAAAAAACTTCGTAATCACATATATTTACAGTTGATTTCTTAACCCCTTTTCTCATTCCTCGAAACTAGTTTGTTTAATTTTTTAATTTCAGCATTTGATTGATCTAATCAAGTCCATTGAAAAATTTAAAAAATTGAAAAAAAAAATTTTGATACTATTTAAATTTATCCCAACTCGCCGTCCTTCGTTACAATTGATTCAAGCAAAAGAAAGAAAAAAATCGAATCATGAGTTAATTTAATTGATCGAACAAATTTCATTTGATCCAGCAAAAAGTAAATCATCATTATCAACTCTTCCAACTACGTTACTCATCGCGGATTACATCAAATGTCTCACGTATGTATACGATCCCAAATATTTCCTTTCAACACTTAGGATGGATACTTCAATCGGTCAATCGGAATGACCAAGAATCTATCGCAAACTGTTTTTAATCTCAAAAATTCTCCATCGCTAAAAGATGAATGTCTAATCAGGAAAATGAATCGTTATTCTTGCTTGGCTTCAAAATGTAGTTCTTCAGCAAGCACACACAAAGTTCATCCAAGCATCGGCACAATGAACAGTCATCACTGACCGGATCGATCAGATATCTAAAATCTTCATTGGAAGTGTCAACAATGGCAAAATCGAATTATCCTCCTGGCTTCTATCGTAACACATTTTGACACAAGTTTGCACTGATTACGTAGGGCATTTCGTTGGCCATCTATTTCTTAATCCTTATGAATTTTTTTTCCAAATAATCTGAAATCCTTATTACTGATACGCCAAGATTTTATTTTCAATAAAGTTTTTTTTCGATTTGGAATGCTTGAAACTCTCAGTTCGGACGATGATATCCGATTCATTCTACTGAATTCCAGGAGTCTGCTTGATCAACATATTAGGTATATCAGGTTACCCCTTCCTACTCGTATTTAAGGTTAAGTTGAACTCTTTGTAGATATCTTTAGGCGCATTATTCAAAAAAGTGATGGAAATTTTCTTAAAAAGTGACAGTCTTTTCAGTTTGTCCACTGCTTCACCCAGCTTGACAATTATCAGTCACATTCTGATTGAATTTCGACAGCATAATCAGTTAATAATCAGCATAATCCCAGCATAATCAGTTCTTTTTATTAGGAGATATTATCATTGGTTCTCCACACTGTTTTAGCTGTCTTTATTGATTCATTTAAGATGAAATCCAATCAATTCATTCCTATCAGTTCACTATCAACTGTACCTTTAAACAGTCCAGAAGATGATCACAAAATTTTGATTGATCTTTCTATTTTATTTTTCTTACCGAAGAGCTCTCCTATTTCCGTTATTGCTAAATCGAACATGAAATAGCCGAACGAAAACTTCGCTTTCGAATGTATATAAACGAGGACTTGTCCCTACTTTTCATACTTTTTTCGTTCAGAATTTATTGCTATGTATGAAGATATTTGCTGAGTTTTTAATAAATTTTTTTCTCGATCGTACGATTTGCATAGGCTCTTTTGCATGGATTAATTTTGGGGGCCTGAGAATATAAATATTTTCCAAACAAATATTTTCACTTTAACGTATGTGTTGAGAAAGTTTTCAAATTAGAAGTGCTTATCGAAGAGTAATGGACAAGAAGCTCTTTAAAGTATTCAATTCATATATTACAATTATCATTAATTATATGGTAACACTGTATTAAATTTTTAATGTTCATCTAAAAGATAAATAGATTACCACTGGAATGTACAAAAGACAACAATTCTCTTTAATGCCAAAATATGTCGGGAAACCGAAGAAAAGGTGATACAAATTTAGTATAATTCTATCTCATTTTATTATATAAAAAGTAAAATATAGTAACTGTCAGCTTAAATTGCTAAGAAATGATTGATCACACGATTGTAATAGACTAAAACTCAAATGTGATTTCGACATTTCAGATAATGTCGTGGAATTGGTATGTTAGGATGTGAAAGTGTTCCCCGACACTATTTAAATTACTTAGTGTCGGGGAACACTTTTACATCCTAACATACCAAGTTCCACGACAAAATATTATCTTTCAATAGCAATTATTAGTTTTATTTATACATATGCTGCCTAGTATCGTTTTGCTCTTCATTGATTTGTCATTTCTCTTTTTAAAATCCATATCGAATCAAATTCAATGCGCAATAAATCTTTTATTTTATTCAGTACACAGATGCATTTATTTGTCAAATGTACTTAACGTTCATTGCTGAAATGTTGCACAATAAAAACTATATTATTGAAAAAGAAAATGAAATATTTTATTAGTTCTTCTGATTTCCGTTGTAAAAACAAGAAGTGTATTTGGTTTTAAGAAAGACGCTTTTGAGGCGTTAAAACTACTGAATGCTTTTACTTTCATTAGAATTTCAGCCCTCTGAAAATCGATATCACTTCGTCGAAAATTCCATCTCTCGAAATCCTCACGAATCTGCTCCTCAAGTATTCTGTTTCACTAAAGAAGTTCAAAATGAATTCTTATTTCTTCCGTTTATTTCTAAATCTGATTTGATCTAATTGCCCTGATTTTTTTTAATTTGATGATCTGATTTTAGTTAGCAAACTTCAGTTCTCTTTTATGTGTCCAATTTCCTTTTATGAAACTGTAACGTAGTAATCCTGACTTTGTTCAATAAGAAAGATGTATATTCGCTTCATTTCCAAAATTCATTATGTGTCCGTAAGGATTGGTTATGTTCATTCATTAAATGCAATCTTCAGTGTTTAGTCGAAAAAGCCTCCGAAATTACTAACATGCTTCAAAAAAATTTTATTCATTATTACATTGATTCAAATCGAATAAATTAAAAAATTCAAAAGCAACTGCAAAGAAATTGCGAAACTTGTTTTGGAAAATCAAGACGAATAATTAAAATTTTTAAAACACCATAATCTTTTTTTTTTTTTTATTCCAAAGTGCCTGAAATCGAACTATAAACAAAATATGGAATGGAATTTATGGAAAAATTTAACGACAAATCAAGAGATTTCGATATCACCCTCACCAACAACTTTGAGCGCCAGTAATTCTAAATGTCCTGTTTTTCTTGTCTCTTTCTGAAGTAATTCTTCGACTGATCGATATGCACCAGGATCAATTAGTCCAACCTGAAGCGACAATTACGAAGTACATTTATCATAAATTATATAATTTCCATAAAAGTTTATGTTGAATATCACTACATTTACTATAAATTAACTGTCAGTATACTGCCTACATCTTGTGTTTAGAAAAACTTGGATTGAAAACTCTGAAATTTAAAAAACTAAGTCTTGAACGCTTTACCATTTCGAGATTTCCTTGGTCCCAATCTTCCACTTCAATTTTTGTGAACATCCCTTTTAGACGATCATGTACGCGTTTAGCTTCTTTCGCCTCAACAGATACTCGAAGTCGCATCTCTGCTCGGTCAATTTTCATTAATTCACGCAATTTAGGAATTATTTCCAAGGCCTTAATATTGTAACTATAGTTCATCGAAATCAAATGATGAAAGCTATGATAAATTTTCGAAAATACTAAAACTTTAGAACGGTTTCCTGATATACCTTACTTGTTGTTTTATTGAACGATTGGGCTTTAAACTTAAATGTGTTTCATGCAGAGCATTTTCGATAACACTACTAGAATAAGGACGCTTCGTATCCGGATTTACACACATATTCGCTATTAAATTAGCAATTTCTTTAAATGATGAGTCAGACTGTGCATGGCGCTCTTTCTCCGAAACTTGAAGGTCACCTTTTTCTAAAATCTGAAATTTAAGAAAAAACTAGCAATTCTTTCCAAGATTCTCGATATAATATTTCAGATTCATATGGAATAAGTTTGGATTTATATAACAATAAAATAATGCATATATTTGATCTGCTAAATAAACCATATTAAAAGAACAGCGACAAATCTGAAGAATATCCAAGAATGACTGCAGATTATTGCGTGCTTAACAATGCTGAAAAATGAAGAGAATTATAAAGAGAATCTTTATAACTTACTATTTTACAAATTTCCAACTGATTATCTGTACCGAAAGCAGTGTTAAGCTCTTCTCGTTTCGCTACCTGTCCTTTGGATACATTAGTAAATACAGTTTGTGTCTGCAGTACCTCGTCGATGTCTTTTTCTCTGAAACCAAACTTCAATTTCAATGTTATAAATTCAATTCTTGATGATGTGTCCCACTCATTATTTGCGGATGTCTAAATATCAACTTCACAGTAACAATTTATTTCTCTCATTACCATCCTCATTCAAAAATACTCTGTTCACCAAAATACTCATAGAAGCACTTTATCTGTTTTTATAAAAAATAATTCATTAACGTTTTATTTCTCCAGCTGATCACTTTATTTTTGTAACATGCAATTTCGAATCGTTTTCCGCACTTTTTCATCCGAACCACTGCTACATTTGTGAGCAGCTTGACATTCGTTGGAGTTTTGATTCGATTTGCCATCTTTCATTCGGCTGCAAAATGACTACGTGATCAGTAACTGTCACACAGGAAAATTCTGTCTTTACACTATGCACCTATAATACTTGGCGATATTTCATTATTACTGTGATTTTATCTTTTTCTATCCAAATCAGATAAAGAAGAGACAGAGCATACGGCAAGTACAATGCAAATTTCGCATCCGATCTTTCAGTAAATAGTCGAACTTTTTATAGTTCTTATTTATAAGTTAAACTTTTAACAACAAAGAAACAGTAATATTTCAGTTAAAAGAATAAATTCAAAATGTATTAAAATTTACTGAAATAGAGTTGAAGAAATTTTATATTCTACCAAATGCACTTACATATGTGAAAAACACCAATCATACTGCAATGAAATCTAAGCGGAAATTATAAGATGTAATCTACAGAAAGAATAGATGACAAGCAGGAGATTCAGTTTGATTTCATTTAATTCCATTAATATGTGAAATGATCGATCCACACCACCACTATACTTTCTTCTCATTTATCTTTTACCGAGATCTCCCAGTTCATGCAAAAACTTCCAGAACTTATCCCGCGAAATTATTATTAGAGAGATGAAACAACACTCTTTACTGATCTCATTAACTTGTTCGGACTTAAAGGAGAAGAAGAGAGAGAGAGAGAAAGGACAGCACTGCATAGGAACAAGAGAAAAAGCCGTTTTTAGCAAATCATCCATTATATATTCCCGATGAACTTATGAGAAATGTGTATGATATTTTCAGATGAAAGAAGAGAGAGAAAAGAAAAAAGGAGTTGCTTAGATTTCGTGGGTTTGTCAACAAGAAAAATGAGTACAATGCTTGGCGAAATGGAGAAAAAGATCAATAAAATATGGAAAATATAGTAGATCAAGATCAGAGGCAAAAATGAACAAGAAACTAGTGTACTGGGCGATTTTGAATGCGTCGGGAACGAGCGAGCGTGACTTGATTGTCACGAAATATATATATATTATAAATTCTCCGAAATTTTCGGAGAATCGTTTGGGGATGGGAGGAGAGAAGGAGCAGTTAGTCAGTCCCTTAAGGTTCAGATTAATCCCGGGATCTCCCGGAAAAAGGTTTTATTGAGCCCTCTCCGGAGCCAAATTTGTTATTTCGCTAAATTGCTATAATAATACATATCAGTGATTATTTTTAAGGTATGGCAAATTTCTTTTTATGTTATGAGTGTGGTGCAACATTCGGTGTAAGAAATGATTTTGATGAGCATATTTTAGTACATCAAGCAGTTTCTCTGTGCTACCAAATTTATGAATTCGACAAAGGCAAACCGCCTCCCGTTAAGGTTTGATTTTTCTGTTATTGAAAAACTGGAAATATTCTTTCTTTACCTTCCATTCCTCATCATTTCGTTATCAGCTATATTCTGTTTATCAGTTTGGCACAGTATTATAGGCTAAAGAGGAAAGCCAACATGCGTCGTCATCTTCTAAAGAGAGCAATAAACTGCAGACAATCAAATTATCGACAACATTTCGGAAAACACCTTATGACTTGTCTCAGAAAAACATGCGAAAAACAACAACATCGAAACGGAAATTATCAGATCTTTCTTTTTCTCCGGACAGTTCTTCTAAAATACTTTGCTTGAAACAAAAGAAGAACGTCCAGAACGATGCAAAAATTACGAAAATAAACAAAGCAGAAGATAATTTAACTACCGTTACTGTTAACTCCCAAGCCATTCAACCGCAGATGGATAAAGGATTTTCTAAAATGAAATTGGATGGTATTTTTTCATATCTAAAAGGAGAATTGAACTAGTAAATTTTTTAAAATTTATTCGGTAGTTCTAGACCTGTGTGAACCAAGCAAGCGTGTATGATAGATTGAGCACACTGTGTTAATCAAATCAGGTCGTACATTATGCATCCGTATCAAATGGTGAAAGATTTAAGAATTGGATATGAAGTTGGCAATATAAATTCCGTTTTTGGTGGTAATATAGACTTATGGTAATATAGATTATCTTAGCATGCTCACTAACAAAAATTAGGTAGAACTGACTTTTTATCATAGTACGTTTATAAAAATCTCACTATTTTTTTAGATAAATTAACTTTTATTTGTTTTTTTTACTTTTTTCTATAATCACCATATTTCACCCATTTTCAGAACGGAAATGTACAAGTAAAACAAGTTCAACGGATGTTTTGATGACAAAGCTTTCCACAGACGTTTCTGGACCCATTCACATTGATTTGATGAAAAGTCAAATGATGAATCCACAAGAAGTTGTTGAACTATCAAAAATTGACGAATCCGTAGCAACGGCGACAACATCAACAGGAACAACCACTGCTTCATTAACACCTACATCTTTAACTACGGTAGCAAAGAGGCAGGATGGATCTACAACTTTGGCAACTGCTCCAATGCTACCAAAATGTTTGATCTGTGATTATCGAAGCAGTCAAGGAACGGATATGGTTGAACACGGTATTTTCAATTTCTTCTTAACCCTCACCACATGTAGACTGATTATTTAGTGTGTTTTAATGTATTTACCGATCTTCATATTTCATTTCGCTAAGATTTTGCTGCATATCAGATTTTTTTTCTTTTTTTGCTATGCCTATGACGACAGAAAAAATTTGATGTCGCTGAAGAACTAAAAATACATATAAACCAGTCAATTAGTCAACTTTGATACAAGAACCTTTTTCGTCTGTTTAGAATATTGGAGAATAGCGGTGGTTCAGTTCTATGAATTTAAGTTTAATTGTTTCTGAAACGTGTGAATTCTTTAAAATGATTATCTTATAGTTGTTCGAATACATAAAACATCAATTACAAGTCTTGAAAGAGTAGATTTCGTGAATGGGAAATGGTCGGAGGCGATAAAGCTTGAACCGAAAGAGGTATGCCACATATGCGTATTTGGGATCTTTTTGTTTTTTTATTTATTTATTTATTTTTTAATATTATTCAGTTGCCGTTGAAATTATTGATTGACTTTTGGCGGAAATGATATTTTTTTAATGCTAAATCAGTACATTATAAATAAAGATGGAGCAGTACATATCCGTAGAACACTACAGGTCAAATAATCATTAAGTGATATATGAAATGCTTATTATGAACTTTGTCAATAATTTTAGCAATGTACTTATTGTGTTCGAACGTTTCGAGAAGTGACAGATTATTTTCTGCACGTGATAATTTGCCATAAAAGAAATTTGTTATTACCGGGCATCAGTAAATATAATTGTAATGTCTATCTTGCTCATCCTGGCATGCCTACACACATGGTTCGTATTTTCATGAAAAGGCCATAAATTTTTTTCGACAAGTCAATAAAATCATAGTTTGAGTAGAATTAAGAGTGTTTTCTTGTTTTGAAATTATCATCTGCCGAAATGTTATTTCTTGCTTGCTGACGATTTTAATAATTCTCAAATAGTTTTTCTACTCACGATTCATAATATACATTATCAGCGCAAGAATAATTGTGTTCCCTAGATTATAGCGAATTTGTCGGCGCATCTTTTGTGAAATATGAATTTAATTAAATTTGGCAGTTACTGAGTTCGTCCATGTCAGTAATTTATAAATGAAGCAAAATAAAATCGGTATTTTGCATTTTTTTGCAACATTTCCGCTTTTTGAAAATTTATGATATAAAAATTTATGTACGATTTTCGTGATGTACATTTTTATTGTAGCTGGAAATTGTTGATAGAATTGCTATTAAATAAATGTTTAAAATATTTGATGCATATCAGTTGTTTTTACTTTAAAAAATAGATTGAACCAAGATTGTTTCCATCTTGGAAATATTTCTTAATAAATATCTTTGAAGTGCAAACATTTTTTCAGCGAAAATATTCCTATATCGATGTTATTTTTGCCAGTCTTTTTATTACAATTTTTAAAGAATATTTCAATCCCTGAAAGATGCTTAAATTTCATTCAGCTGGCAGAATGCATATATTCGGGCATGTGGTTGTTGCAAGTGATGCGGTTTATGTAACTCTGAGGATAAGTGGCTCGATCATTTCAAAGGGAAACAGGATGAATTGAGATGTTTATATCTGCTCGTACCATCTCCATCTGTAGATCGCGTTGTGACTGCATCTAAAACACTTACTTAGAGAAGTGTCTGTGTAATATTTCATGTAAAATTGAGGCAAGGGACGATCTCTGTCAGGATTAAGTTTCGAAATGCTTTATATTTTTTAGATTATATTTCTCATATTTAATAGAAATTTCTGTCGAAGAATATCATCGGTAGTTTAAGAATCATAGGAATGAAGGATGATGTCGCTTGAGATATTAAAACAAACTGCACTTATAGGGATTAGTAAGTTTCCGAACTTATCTATCACAGAGAGATGGCATTTAGCAGAGAAGAACTACAAAAGAGCAACAGAAATACTTTTACGAGCATTCAGCACCAATTCTGATTTAAAGACAGCGAATGAAATGAAGGCGAGAATGATGCAGCGAGTTTGGGCCATCTGCATTGTTCGAGAAGAGAAGCAGTGTGGAATGCTGCAGAGCTATTATTGAATTTTAATAATCGGCAACAGGATGGAAGATATATCCGTTCACATTACGCACCAATTTGTATAATCACATTTTTTAATTCGACGAATTAAAAAAAGAAACTATGAGACATCACAGCGAATCAATGTTATTTGAATGTCGCATTATTTCATTCAGATCGAAATTTAAAATCGAATCATAGGACAGCTTCAGAATAATCAAAGGGCGAGGGGACAATGTTACGTGTTACGTGTTACGTGAAGAGAGCAGCAGTAATAAATACCGGTCAAAAGATGCATGATAAGTAAGGTACAGTTCGTCCAATGTAGTACCGTTGAAGTGCAACACAGCGACTGCAACTGCAGCTGCAGCTGCATTTATGTCAATGAATAGGAGAGTAGAGAGAAGTTGCTCACGTGCTATGTTTCCTAAGACAAATATATGCAGTAACTTCTTTACTTTACTGTCTTATATAATGTAAAGGATAGCTTTCGCAAAACTTTCCTATTCTGCTACTCTTTATTTTCTAATGATGTTGTTGTATGTAGGGGACATGTGAGACGAGATGCAGACACATCCATAACGAGGGGTTGGCTTCAAATCTATTTTGCCCCTTGAAATATCAGCTTGGCGAATGATGAGACAGCCAGAAGGAGACAGACAACAGGGAGGTCCTTTATCCGGGGTCTTTCTCTAAACTGTGGCTTTTCGAAATCATCGAAAATTCTCCAATGATTCATACCATGTTTTCCCTTTACTTCCATTTCCGGTCAGTCTCCAATAGTAAATAGAAGTATGTTCTGTTGCTTTTCCGGTATCTTAACTATCCGACCTGATTTGATTTGACTGCACTCTGTTTCCTATTCCATTTGGAATTGTCGCCAGCCAGTCTTGGCTTAGCGTTTATAAATGTCTTTTGCTCGTCCATTTCGCACTTTAGCAACTTTTTTCGTGTCCATCTTTCAGCAGCTGCTCATGTTGTACCACCATTGTCCACAAATTTTATTTCAAGCGGAACGGATCTCTCGCATTTGCATGTGCAAACAAATATCTTTTTCCCTAAGTTTAATTTCTCATTTCTCCATAAATGTCACGCCGTTATGTTATTTTTGACAGATTGATTTAGTGTGATGTTTACATTAGCAACAAATGTTTTTTCTAATCCTAGCCTATGTATACGACGCTTACAACAATCTTTTCTTCCTACAGTTCTTGTCAGATCTCTAATATAGCATCATGCATTTCGATCTTCATGTTCAATTCACGCAATTCATTCAAAATCAAAAGTCTGACAAGCTTGGGCAAATGCATGGTTTAGTCGATTTACTACTCACCGGAATAGCATCATAAAATATTTTATAATACAATTACTGTCCTCAGCGACTTTTTGATACCATTTCTTTTTTAAATCGCATTTTAACTTGCAGTACGATTTTTATATGTTGATCACTGTCTTATTGCATAAGATGATAGACCGTATTTTCGTGCAGAGGCTAACAACAAATTATTTTTATTAGTTGGTAACATTTTCTTTAGGCTACTGAAGAGGTCAACATATAATTGGTTTGTCACTTAGGCCACAGCCTTACGGAAAGCTGTTACAATTATGGCAAATCCGGTGCCAAATCCTGCTGAGTGTGGCATACAGGTTAGATTTTTGGAAGTAAATTTAAATTTAATCTTTGATAATTGTTTCGTTCAAGAAGAAGTAATGCTGATCTGAAAATCTTTTTGCAGGTATTTTGCCGTGTCCGTCCTCTCAATAGCATGGAAGAAAAAGGCGAATCGAAGTTTGTGCCGAAATTCCCATCCGATTCTCAAGAAGCGATATCGGTTGCGGTACGATCTTTTGGTTATTTGCTGCATTTTGTATATTTTGTTCATTCGTTTCGGTCTAGTTTCAGTCATTTAGTAATGCAACATGTTTATCTCATCACACAGCGTTAAAATCCTGGGAAACACATTGTTTCACTTTTTTTGTTGTTTTATTTTACTGTAATTCGAGTAACACGTTCTTAATTTATACCGAAAAATTTTTTAGATTATTTTATTTTAGACTTTTTATAAATTTATTTATCATCCGAAAAATTCGAAAAATTTTTCGATTTTCAGGGTAAAGTTTATGTTTTTGACAAAGTGTTCAAGCCTACTTCTATGCAAGAGGAGGTTTACATGGGTGCAGCTTATCATATCGTACAGGATGTTCTCTCTGGTTATAATGGCACTGTATTTGCTTATGGGCAAACATCGTCTGGAAAGACACACACGATGGAGGTAATCATCTAGACGTGTGAGGTTAAAATCCGAAATATTGATGATGTTTATTGTCATTTAAAATAAAAAAAAATACCATAAAGTCATCTCTTTAAATAAATAATATGCAGTGTATACACATTAAATAATCAACTGTATTACTTTTAAAAGAAGCGTCTTTTAAAGGTAATACAGTTGATTATTTAATGTGTATACATTGCATATTATTTATTTGAAGAGGTGACTTCATGCTATTTTTTTATTTTTCAAGGATATTTGTTGATGGGTTTTGATGAAATTGTTGATAGTTGTTTTCTTTGTTTATATGCAGATTTGTAGGAATGCAAAAAAAAGTTGAAGTTTTTACGGGATCTAAATGCCATTTATTCAGTTGTATTTTTATCACTTTGATAAAAATGCAAAGTTACTATATATGTGCGAATTGCCATTGTAAATTATTTTTTTGAGGGTGTTTTCGGTGATTCAGAGAAGCAGGGTATAATACCGCGTATTGTGCAGGATATATTCAATCATATTTACAATATGGACGTCGATCTCGAGTTTCATATTAAAGTTTCATATTTTGAGATTTATAACGAAAAGATTCGCGATTTGCTGGACGGTATGTTAAAATCTGTTCCTTTTAAATTTTTCTTATGTGTTATAGATCTACCAAATATTCTTAAGAAGATTTTCAAAAAGGTTCAAATCTATATTCAATAAGAACATGAACTTGAATTGGTTCGGTTTTTTTTTTAGTCTTTGAAAAGATCACTTTTTTTCTTCAAAAATTATATCATTCTTAACAAAAGAGATTTTAGTAACGAAGATGAACCTTGCAATTCATGAAGATAAAAATCGGGTACCATATGTAAAGGGAGCTACAGAACGATTTGTTTCTAGTCCGGAGGAAGTTATGGCTTGCATTGATGAAGGAAAAAGTAACAGGCATGTTGCTGTCACAAGTGAGCATTCTTTTTGTTTTTTCAATCTTGAATTGGTGCTATGACACTCGCACGTTTATAATTTTCAAGGAATTTTTAAATACTGAATTTTCCATTTGTTATCACGATGAATTTGATCTTTTTATCGTAGTTATGAGCAGAATTTATCAAGAATGGTGTTCATTTGATCTTTGACTATCAGCAAATTGCTTCACTTTTAACTAGAAATATCTGTGAAATTCCATTTGGTTCTTTTTTGTTTAGACTGCAATGACTTTATCCAAAAAATAACAACATGGTAACTTCTTTGATCGAATAATTCAGTAAGTGGGATCTGTTTTTATAGATATGAATGAACATAGTTCGAGGAGTCACAGTGTATTTCTGATACAAGTGAAACAAGAAAATACAGCGACTCAAAAGAAATTGACCGGAAAGTTGTATCTTGTTGACCTTGCTGGAAGTGAAAAAGTAAGGTTCCTGCCTGTTAACTTTTCTTGAATAATACATCATTTTAACTCTTTGTTTTTTATTGATTCGTGTTTAGGTCAGTAAGACAGGCGCTGAAGGTACAGTATTAGAAGAAGCGAAAAATATTAACAAATCTTTGTCGGCACTTGGAAATGTGATAGCTGCATTAGCGGAAGGAACGGTATGTAATTTTTTTAGATTTTGCAGTCGATCTATTCATACAGTAGTCTAAATAATATTATTTGAATGCAATTTTTCTAAATTTTGTGCAGAAACTTTTGGAATTAATGTTTTATTTCAGAAAGCACATGTACCTTATCGAGATAGCAAACTAACCCGAATTTTGCAAGAATCACTGGGGGGCAATTCAAGGACTACAATTGTAATTTGTTGCTCTCCTGCTTCTGTTAATGAAGCAGAAACGAAGAGTACGTTAATGTTCGGACAGCGAGCTAAAACAATCAAAAATGTTGTTGTTGTAAATGAGGAATTAACAGCCGAAGAATGGAAGCGACGTTATGAGCGCGAGAAAGAGAAGGTTAATTTTTTTTAAAGAGATTGATGCTTTGTTTTATTTATATTGATTTTTGCTTGGAAAGCATTACATTTCTTCAAAAAAAGTAGAATGAATTCATTTCTCGTTCCAGTAATATTTTGCTGTTATGCTTTCTGGCACTTATGTAAATTTTAATTTATTTCAATTTAATTCGCTTGGAATAATTTATAAAGAGATAAATCAACATTAAATCATGATCAGTATCATATGGAACTTTGTTATCAAAAATTTGCTTCAAGGATTTTATTATGACATTAAATTGCTCAACTCCATTCGGTGCTGAATTGAAGATATTTCAAACTTTCATAATATTTAGCTTCTTATTTAAAGTATATTTTTATTGCAGGTGGCTAGACTAAAACAACAACTGATGGCGGCAGAAGCAGAATTAAATCGATGGAGGAAAGGTGAAAAAGTACCTGAGGCAGAATGGGTTAACTTGCTTGAGGGTGCTGCCGTAAATTTGCAACTTCCATCCGGAGCAGAATGTAGGTTATCAGTTGATGTTATAATTTATGCTCAGGTTCTATGCTAAAAAATTTAAGCCAAAAAAATAAAATTAATAACATTCGTAAATCTCTGACTTGTCACCACCTTCTAAACTACAATAGTTCTCGTAGGATTTCATTAAATTTCTTAGAATTTTTTTGTTCATCTTTTCAAGAAAAAGAAAAAAATGATAAATTAAATTTCAGCACTGTCACCTTCTGTAAGTGATTCTGTGCTCGGTTCACTTGATAGGTCGATTTCGGTTGCTCCAGTACCATTGCTAACGTCAGCAATTGGTGCAATTACCGATGCCGACCGAAAGAAGTATGAAGAAGAACGATCTGCACTCTATCAGCAAGTCGGAATTTTCATTCCATTTTTATAAGACTGAAGTTTAGAATAATTTTTAATAGCAGTTTATAAAATCTCTTAATTATTCGATTCTTTTCATTTCTTAGTTTTTGTAAACAATGTTTGTCTATTAAAAGACAGCGAAATATAGATTTTTGACATGTACCCATATTTCTGTAACGTATTTCATTTCAGTTTAAATATTAATTTCGAAAGTTTTCCTATTTTATTTTTTCTGAATTGCATTTTTTTTAAATTCATCGAAAACATGTGGGATATGTCAGTTTTATACGTATTCTATTTGCAGTTGGATGAAAAAGATGATGAAATTACGCTGCACTCCCAACTGGCTGAGCGTCTCAAACAACAAATGAATGAGCAGGTTAGTTTTATGAAATAGTGATACAGTGAGATTCCTTAATTAATTGCAATCCAAATCAGATATACTTGACGTTTTGAATGTTGAAGTCATCATTGTTCTTTTTAAGGAAGAATTGATCAGACAGATCAAGCTCGATTATGAGAATGCTCAGGCGGAAGTGAGCCGTATACAAAGTGAAAATGAAGCTTCAAAAGAAGAATCGAAAGAAGTATTGACTGCTTTAGAAGAACTTGCTATGAATTATGATATAAAAACACAGGAAGCGGAGCAGAAGACTCGAGAAAATGAACAGCTTAGTGTAAGTGTACCTTTGTGTAGGCAGCAAAAATCATTCTGTCTCTTATTACATTAGTAATTGATCTCTGACAACATTTCAGGACGAATTGTCAAAGAAAAATGTAAAAGTCGTAGAATTAACCACAGAACTGGAAACGTTGCGTGAAAGTTGTGCAACGCAAAAAAAACGTATCACCGATGCGATGCAATCAATGCTAAGGGATTTGTCTGAAGTTGGTCACAATTATGCCAATGCAGCTAAGGTTTGAAAATTACATTCTTTATTTCTTGAAATAGTTTAATTTACAAAAAGTTTAATTTACTCTTGAGTTTAATTTACAAAAACTTTGTTGTAATCAGTTTTATATTTCACCTTTCCATTTTAGTTTAATGCGGAAAATGGAATTGACAAACCATACGATGAAGAACTGTTTGCTCATGCACGAATCTGCATATCAAAATTAAGCGCTGATTTTAAATCAACGCTTCAGGCATCTTTTTACCTTTTTTTTAGATTTCTATTTTTCCTTATTTTAGAAAATGTCTAGAAATTTCCTGAATTTCTTCAGAAAGCCATTTTAGAGATATAATAGTAGAAAGTTAGGCTTTAAGACTTGCTTTTATTACGAATCATGCTTTATTTTAGAAAATGTCGAACTTGGAGTCGGGTTCTGGCGATGTAACACACAGGCTAGAAACTACCGAAAAAGAGCTAGCTGACTGTCGATTACTTCTGCAGCAAAATGAGGCGAAAAATAAATCATTACAGGAAACGATCGCAATGCAAGAAAAAGTGAAACGTCAACTTGAAGAACAAGTAAATTCCTTAATTTGTTCGAAAATTTTTGATTTCATTGAAATTTCTGAAATACTGTCAATTTTATTCATACATGGTGAATTTATAGCTGTATAATGAATGTACAGAAAAAGTAATAATGCTTGTTTAAGCTTTTTGCTACCAAAATATTGATATATTTTGATACCAAAAAAAAATTTTTTAATAATGAAATTTTTCTTTCATTTTTTGCTCTATTGTAGGTAGATGTGCTAAATGAGAAATTAGCAGCCGCAGGCGGTGAAACCGTACAAATAAGCGATGAAGCAAAAGAGCAACATATGAAACAAGTTGCGGCATTGCGAGATGAAGTAGCTGAGAAAAGCCGTAAAATCGAGGAACTCACTGTCAGTTGACCTCTCTGTTTTTTTTTTTTTTTTTTTTTCAAATATTTTTGTACTTCATCTCTGATAAACCATATCATATTTGTTTTCATTCCTTCTACTTTCGCAGAATTAGTTCAGTACACTGCATGTGCATATGGGTAATGATCGGTTCCAGGCATCTTTGCAAGATTTACAAGTGGCTAAGAATCAATTACAAGCAGATTATGAAAAACTGAAAATGGATGAACAGGAACAGGAAAAGCGCATTAAAGAACTGTCTGGTTTGTCCGAAAAACGGGAGCAGGCGAAAAGTGATCTGAAAGGCATCATTTTTTTTTTCTGTGGAAGATTTTAAGCTTTCAGCACATTTTTGCAAACGTTTCTGATGAAATACACTTATCTCTTCTCATTTTAGGACTGGAGGAAACAGTCGCAAAAGAACTTCAAACGTTGCATAATCTTCGTAAAATGTTTGTGCAGGATATTGGACAGAGGATTAAGCGAGCACCTACAGGCACAGAACCAAATGAAGATGAATATATGTCATCGCCAGCTCAAAAGCAAAAGATTGCGTTCTTAGAAAACAATTTGGATCAGCTGACGAAAGTGCATAAACAGGTTAATAAGGAAATGAATCTTTTTTTATTGTACGGATTGTAATTTTGGTATGGATTTTCTATTTTCTGGATTTCATGGACAAATTTATTTTTAATCATGAAATTCAGAATTAAAAAGATAAATCTTTTTAATTTAAGCTTGTGCGCGATAATGCTGATCTACGTTGTGAGTTACCAAAAATGGAAAAACGACTGCGTGCCGCTATGGATCGTGTAAAGAGCTTAGAAACAGCGCTGAAAGAAACCAAAGAAAATGCTATGCGGGATAGGAAGAAGTTAGTTGTTGAAAGATTTTTTTAAATAGTAATATTTTTTCCAAAAATTATTGGAGCTTATAATTTTAGATATCAACATGAAGTTGAAAGAATCAAAGAAGCCGTGCGTCAGAGAAATCTTGCCAGGCGAGGTCTTGCTGCTCCTCAGATTGGTTGGTCTTATTAAGCTATTTGTTCAATATATTTTTTGCAGTAAAATTGATTCAGTGAATTCTTCGAATTATTATATTTCAGCGAAACCAATTCGACCTGGACAGCATTATTCGCCAGTGGGCACGACTATGTCGGTGTTGACTTCGGCAATACAAAATTCAGTACGAGGAGGAGGATCAACCAGTTAATGTATCACATTGGTGAATAATAGTGTATTTAAAACAATTTTTTGATTTAGTGAATAATACTGTTGTAGCAATAAATAGAAATACTGAATCAAAGCAGTTGCTCTGATATTGTGCGCTTTGAGTTAGATTGCACTTTAATAACATTAAAAAAATCTTAGTAAATCAGATAACTTTCTATGATAATGTCTATTTGATTTTTCATTAAGTGGCTTATCAAGTCTTCATTATAATACTTCCGTTATTACTAAGGTACCAATACAAGCAAAATATCTCAAGCTTTATTTTTTGGGATAGTTTATAAAAGAATGAGACATTGTCTGCTTTATTCAAATTTGTATAGGAGAGGATAGCTTCGCAATTTAAATCCTTTTATGTAAGTTAAAGGATAAGATTCATTTATTGATATTTTTAGCAGCTTGAAAATGCATATCCACGATATGGTTATCTCTAATGAAATAAAGGTGTTAAAAACACCAATACAATTTCTCCACGACGGAAGAAAAATAATTCGGTCTTATTTGAAAGACTTATGTGATATACAAATGTTTCGCTTTGCCTTTCTTTGCAGTTGTTTGGTCTGTATTTCTTTTTTTAATTTTCTTTGCTAGGCTTTGTGAAACTTTAGTATTATTTTGATCATATCTCATTGTGATTCAGTTCTGTAAACTTAATCAGAAATATGTTTTGATTTGTTTAAGGAATCATTACGGGAAGTATCAGCTTATCACTTTAAAGACATCATTTAGATTGAACTGTTTTGGTTTTCTGCGATCCATTTGCTGATTAGATTTTTGAGAATTTGTAGGTTAAATGGAGAAGTTATAATCAACAAATATCTGTTAGCGGAATGGGAAACTTGGATTTTTGATTTAGTAATGAATTTTCTCTCTTTTATATGATCAAATTCTGTGATACTTTGCTTCTCTTAGATTAGGCATTTATAGTGATTCCAAATAAAGTCATAAGGAATTTTATTTACGTTTTCTTATCAATTCGCTTGATTAAATTATTTCTCTCCAGTAGTCACTTGTTACTGCATGAAACTTTGTCAATTTATCTTTTCGGTTTTATTTGAAACTTTCCGTTGTATTTTGATTTTACTCTTGCTGGCCTCTCTTATAATCTCGACTCTTTCAGTCTCATGCACATTTCCCGAGCTATATTTTTATCAATGCTCGAAAATTGACTTATTTTACTATTATGTATTAATGCGATTGTTTTTTTACTGAGCTAGGAAAAGTCTAGACTAAGATAAGGGTATGACGGGACAAGGTACTTGCGAATGCTGCTTATTTTCACCATAATTATGTTGATGTTTGTTCTTCATAGTTATTTTCGGCATAATTTTGTAATATTTTATTCTACTCTATGTTCAGTTTGATCGGGAAAAGAAATCGGTACTGCTGCAAATAAACTTATGCTTTTCTCGTTCATTTTATTGACTAAAATACATCAAGTCTAGGCGATATCCGCTGTATTATTTTGAAGTAAATCTGCATCAGCTGTTATACCGTACAGTTGTTAAAAAGAAATGAAGTTGTCAATAACTTGTTGATGTTATCCATAGTCTAAGAGAGATCATGAGATTGCTTTCTAGAATATGGGCAGCTCAATCATCAAGAAAGATAACTTGCAATGTATTTAATTTAGGAAAACTATTAAATACTCCGTATCAGAACTAAAGAAGCAATGTAGTCCCTTAAATTGTTTCATTATATTTGAATTTATTTCCAGCTGCGAATATTGATCATCAAAAGAATGTTCCATGAAGAACGCTCAAAAATAAATGATGTGAAAAAGGGAAAACACTCAGATAATGATTCTGTGAAAATGAATCGAAGCAGTATTGATAATATGGAGGAAACCCCGAAGAAACTAGGAATGAATAAGAATGGCGGTACTGAAGTGAAGGAAGAATCAGTCGAAAGAAATGAGGAGGATGAAGAAAAAGAGCTTGCTCGAGAGGATGTTTGCAGGTTAGCTTGTTGTTTTTATTATTAACAGTTTTCACTAACAGAAGATGGTTCATCATATGACACAGTTAGCATGAATTAGGAAAAAGTTTGAGCTGCATCCGTGAAAATAACGATTGAGAAACGATTCGAAGAAATAGTGGTGAATGTGGAGATATAAGATGTCATATATATATATATATAACAATTATTTACTGCTTTTGAACAGTTGTATTATATATATATATATATATATATATATAGACATTATATATGTAATGAAAATCAATATATATATATATAAATATTATCATTTTTTTAGTTTCTTCATTACAGAGATTTCCTAAATAATATGTGCAATCGTGGCTCAAGATGTAAATTTTATCATCCTCCAAGTATTGTTCGACAACGGGCATCGCAGCAAACACCAGAAGGCATTGAATATCGGTTTTGCATTGACTATCAGGTAAACCTCTATTGTGCATGGAAACAACCGTGGAGCCAAGTTCTTTATTGGTGAATAAGTCATAAGGCGAAATATTTAGTGAAATTTTCAATTATGAACTATTAGAAGCCAACACATTTTTCTTTTATTGCGAAAAAATATCTGTTATGTCATAATGTAATTAGGTGCAGGTACTAGGAAAATATCACATTTTTCTCGTTCTCGAACCGAAATTCAATTCATAGAGTAGGCAGAGGAAGTACCTAAAAAAGCTAATGCAGCGATGTAAAATTTCAGAATCGTGGTTGCCATCGCGATAATTGCCGCTACATCCATGCTCATCGGGAGGATGTTGACCGTTACAAAATGACAGGGGAGGTGACGCTTAACTTAGCGCGTGAAATTGCTGCAGTTTATAATTGCGATACTATCAATGGGATACCATTTTGCAAAGAATATCAAACAGGCTCGTGTTCACGCGGTGGACAGCGGTGTCGCTATTGGCATATTAACGTTGAGGAAGAGCGCGAGCGACGCCGCCGGGTACCACGCGGCATGCCAGCTTCTATATTGCCATCCTTAGCGCGAGGATCAGGCCTAGGGTTACCCTACTCTGCTTGCTCTAATCGTCGTTCCCATCCATATACTGCTGCTGATATCTATGGTGCATATAGTAAGCGTTTGCGTTATGATTTGGATGACGATTATGTGCGTGATTTGGAACGTAGAAATGCAGAGCTAAATAAAGAAGTTGAGGGGCTTAAACGTGAGCTCGCACGTGAACGTGAACGTTATGGCGATCTCTACGCATTATTTCGCCAGCGTGCTACCATTACAGCAACGCAGCAAGATCGCGCTAACACGATTCCTGCTGCAGCAGCTTATTATCAGGCTGCATCATCAACAGGCTGGACCGATACACAGTGGACTCACTGATTTCCATTCCGTTCTTCGCCATTTATTGATGATTTTTTTACAGTCTTCTAAATTCAGTCAATTCTCGTGCGATTCTTTTTTGTAGATGCACTTGAAATTCGGTGAGTCCATTTATCCCTTCTCTTGTATTAGAGATTGGGATCAAAAAGAAATACAGTATTTCCAGGTGTTCTTTGCATGAAGAAGTATATTTATAACTAGTCGTGCTATTTTCCGAGTTCTGGGAAATATTTTGGGTGGGCAGAAGAAAGTTGTCATATATTTCTTATTTTATTTTGAACCAAATTTTTATTTTGAAATACCAAATTCTCAGTTTTTTGGGAAAAGAAATTGAGTGGACATAGAGTCTTAATTAGAGAAAACATTGCACTATAACTTATCTCGAACTATCTAGTTTTACATCCCTTAAAAATAAATAAGAGGATTTTAGTCCTTTTATTTATGAAAAGAGAATTTGAATATCATCCCCTTATCTCTTTGCTTTCTGCACCCTATATATCCTATATAAATATATATATATCTGCAAAATAGTGAATTTTACTGGTTTTGCAGAGTTCATAGTGATGATGTATATAAAGATCGCTTATCGATAGGGGTGCATGCTGCGTTATCGCATTTTGTTATACTTTATCTTAAGATACATTAGAAAAGTAATATGCGGCAAGCATCTTCTTTTCTTTCAGTTATACATGACATATTTTTTGGTCCTCTTTCCTATTTGTAATGTTTTTACTTTGAGTTATACTTTCCAGTTTGCTGCGCGCATTGTTTCCACTGGAATGCGAGCTTTCCACATGTTTTTGCGTCTTGCGCGAAAATTGCTTGCAAATTTAATAAACTTTTTAAACATAAAATAGTAAAGCATTATGCTTTGTGCCTTAATGCTGCGAGTCATGCGCTTCGATTATACTTATCACTTTTTTGGAATTAATGGAAAATAAGCGTATGATTTATTAGTGTACGACGAACCTTTGTTTAGAATCTTGATATGGATGAATTTGATTTTGTGAATAATTTATTAACCTTATCAAGAAAATTTCACGTGCTAAAATTAAAATAATAAGGAATCCACATGTGTAAATCATAAGAATCCAGAAACCACAAAAGTGTTGAAATCAGTGCTCTAATATTCAAATTTCGATTAATTTGAATCAAGTTGCTCATAATCAACAGTAGTATTAGAAGAGACTATAGTTGATTGTTTTTTTCGTCAAATTTCAGGCAGCAGTGATAAATAATAGGACGCATAACTACTTAATGCACTTTTTATTTTTATCTAATCGCAGCAAATATTCAAAATATATTTTGCATTGAGTGATTGTGCTTATATTTATCAAAGGAACAATTGATGGACTGGAACATTGCCCTTAGTTCGGTAAATTCTTCATTTGAAATTAAATATGAATAAAATAAAAACTTGAGGAAAAATTGAATTTATGATTTTTTTTAGCAATTAATTTAGTAGTTTCATGGCTTATGTTTTATAATTGAGGAAAAAATTCATTATCGATTTCTGCTTTACTGGAATATTATAAAACAAAATGATCAATAAACAAACATAGGGTGTTTCAGTTTTAGGTGCTTCAGTTTCTTACCTTCCACTTTATTTCTTCCCAGTTTCCCGTTTTTTTTTTTTTTTTTTTTTTTTGCAAAATCATGCAGATCAGCTAACAAATTGGGATTGAAAGTGATTTCATTTTAATTCTACTTAAACGTGCTAAATTTTTTTCTAATTTCGTGATTGCAATCGATATTGAGCGCGAAAAGCAATCAATATGTGTAGATTTAATTGAAAAAAATACTCAGAGTCAGCTTTATACAGAACAGTTCATATGGTTTACATATTTCTCCCTGCCTCTTGAAATAAATTCGTATTGAAATCCATAAAAGTGCGCCGCATGAACCTTCGTCCAAGAAAACAGTTGGAGTTTTAATGTTAACTATGCAAATTAGATTTCTCAGTCCTTCTTTCAGATCGAATAATTTTGATGCTGCTTTATTTTGATGTTTGCTTTGTCGATTTTTTTCGTGTAACACGTTGATTCGCTGATTTGTATTATCGGTTAAGAAGACTGACTGCAAGTTTGTTTGTATTACAGATGTCGCGCTTTTTGAAACCAGCCGATTACAATGATGATGAAGATAAACCTTGTGTAATTAAAGCAAAACCAATTACTCCGAAGTTCGTTCGAAAGTTAGGCAGTTATGGTGCGGGAAAAGATTTTGTTACTGGAAGTGTGAAGTCACAGCAAGAACTGAGAGGTTTGTTAAAATTCAGACTTATTAATTTGAAATTAAATATTAGTTGTTTGATTTTTGGTTTTTAAAAATTTGTTTATTTTTCTAATATTGTTGAAATTTTATGGGACTGGAATTTTTTTACTGATGTTTAATTCATCGTAGATTTGAAATAGAATTCTATGAGATTCAGTTTTTTTTTTCTTTTTTTTCTGATATTCGAAGTTTTATGATAAATATTCGTCTCTTTTCTATAATTTCATCAATACTTTAGAAAATAATATAATAGAAAACGATCCAAATGCAAGCGAAATGATAGATGAAAAAGCTAGATTAGAACAACGCAATAAACTTGGTGCAAAAATATTAAAGGCGAAACTGCAAGGAAAGATGGTATGTGTTATTAAAACTATACTATATTTATACTGATAGTTTCAATCGAAATGGTATCTGGATAATGTCCAGAGGATTAAATAAAAGAATTATTATTTAAGAAACACTATGAAAATTTTTGCAGGATTTGGTGGAAAAATTGGAAAAAGAGTTGTATACTTTAAGAGAAGATGGACAAGGCCCATCTTCAGTTTGCAAAATACTATTTAAAATTGATGGAGGTGATGTGCAGATACCTGCTATTATGAAGCAAGAAGGAAAGGTCGCATACCATATTTCCTTTTTTTTGTGAATAAAAGAGAGTAAAATAGATAAAAATTGCTCTATGAATTAATTAATTTGTACGTTTTAGGTAATATAAGTAAAAATCAATTTTCATAAAAAAGAATATATTGATAACAGAGATTTTTAATTTTTCATGCTTAAAATAGCTCTAAGCTTATAGGTAAACGTTTTCGCTGCTGCATCTGTCGGGAACATTGCTGAATCTTTCGGAAACTTTCCGAAAGATTCAGCAATGACAATGGTAGTGTGATTGAGTTAGGGATCAAATAGTCCTGGTATCCTTCGTAATGTAACTAGTTTTTTTATAAGTATGCAATGGATGGTTTGTTCGTTGTGTTATTTTTTATTTTTTTATTGGTAATTTTAACTTAAAACTATTGGCTTCTAAAGACAGCTACAGTAACATACAATTGTGCATTCAGGATTTAAAAACATGCGGAAAAATTGATGCAATTTATCATGCTGACAAAAGTATTCGCGATATGATCGCTGGCGAAAAAGAGACAAAATCTTCTGGTCATATTTTCAGCACTGTTAAGGTCAATTTTAATTAAAGGAAGGCTGTTCATTTTCAAAAATGCTTGGATACCAATGATGTTGTTTACTAAATAGCTAATAAAAATACAGATAGCGAAAGAAAGAAATTGTATATAGGTAATTATGCTTATGTTCATTGTTTACAAGATACAGGCTGCAGCGAAACATCGAACAGACGAAGATTGGGTCGTTGATGATATGATGATGGCCGTGAAACGATCACGGAAAAATGAGGAAAAAGAGAGGAGGAGAAGTCGAAATAATCTAATAAAAGGTAAACTTGTTTTTGCTTTATTATTATTAAGAGTTCTTGATATCCCTAATGTTAATGGCAAAGATCCAGTAATTGTTATCATCATTACTTTGTACCATTGAATTGCAGCATTTGGTTCATTTTATCATTTACTAAAAGAACGATGTTCGGTATGATTATTAACATTATTGAAAAAATAGTTTATTTTATAAATATTTTGCAACAAATTTCATAGTACTCAACAATATCTAGTATTTATGAGATGAGATTATGAAATATTTAGTGAAAATTTTGAATAGGTAATCATCGGTATGTTGTACATGAGGATAAAAGCAAATAAGCTATAATTATAACAAAATCAAGTATATAAAATTCATAGCTGAAAGCACTCAAATACACCGCAGTCATCATCAAAGACGGGAGAAATTATACGAGACGAAAATCTGAGGGGAAGGATAAAAGACGGGGCGGTGAGTGAAAATCTAAAAGAGAAAGATGTAGAAAGCTGTCTCTGTTTGATAATATGAACCAATTTCGTGTATTTTAAGTGCAGATTTGATATTTAAAGCTTAGATCTTTCTCATGCACCAAAGAGATAGTCAATACTCAGCAAGTTCGAAGCACTTTAGAGAGATATATAGAATCTGATAGAAATAAAAGAATTGATTTACATATTTTAAAAATAAAAATTATTCTTGCTTTGTGCTTTATAGTTTTCTAGTTTTATATCGAAGTACAAAATGATACATCTTTTGGATAGATTTTAAAATATTTGCTGCTTTTCCTTGACTTGGTATTTTTAAATTACAAATATCCAAAAAGATGGAATCATAAGTCAGGAAGAGCAATAGCTCCCAAGTAATTATTTACATAAGATTCATAGATGTTGTGAACATTTCAACATACATAAAAATATGTCGTTTGAAGAAAGCTTTTAAAATCTTCGATTTTGCATCTTTAATGTCACCGTAATCCGTGATTCTAATGTTTTGCTTCACTGTCGATGCAATAGATTGAACTGGTCCACTTGTTCTGACAATTTCTTCAGAACTGTTATCGCATCATCTTCTGACCTTTCCAGTGGTTTTTCAGCTATGATTTTTGAGAGATATATTTTCAGTTTATTTTGTGTTTGTCATTTTGCTGAATTGAATTTTAGTTAAAATATTCCATCATATCATTGAGGAAAGGAAGATATAATTTGTAGTCTAATTAGCGATATCTATTTCTGTAACCTGGCAATCAACTTATGTCTATTGAGAACTATATTTTTTGTGGAACTGCAGGTTCATATTCTAAGTTAATTAATGGTGCTTTGTGTAATAGATAGGAGTCAAAGATTTTTTATAGCAAGTTATTGAGGTTACGAAGATTCCGGTACTCTTCATAAGCCATTAGCAAACATTTGAACATTTTTTTTCTCAAGTGCATTGGAAGATTATAATCAGACAAAGGATATAGGGACATCTATCTCTCTTATTTTCTTCCTTTCATTGCAATATTTTCCTGCATGAAATATTATTTCCTGATTTGAATATCTTATTGCGAAGCCTGAGCATTACTAGCTGACAGATTCGAGCAAATGGGATTAATTATTTATTGCTCATAATCACTAGTTTATCAGAATGAGTTGCACCAATACCTCATCTGTCTTTTTTTTAAGTTTGGGGCGTGTTGATCATTCACTAATAACAGATTAATACTCTGTCCAAGGCAGGCGAACCTGGATAAAATGCCAGATTCTTCATATTGTAATCACACGTACATTATGTTATGTCTCTCACATTACATGTGAAAACATTTTAATTTTTGGTCCTAACTGAAACAGTTGGGACTAGAGGTTAAAATTTTGATGGTTTTTGCTCATAGCGATCCTCTTCAACATCATGCCAGGTTCTTCATTCCTAACAATAAAGCAAACTTTAATTTCAAAAAGTAACTTGCCAGAATCTTCATCAATTATATCATTCTCTGTTCGACATTGAATATTTTCAAAATAAATAGCTTGTTTGAACGGTCTCATAAGTCTGGGATTGTCCAGCTGAGATTCACTTAACAATTCACAAAAACCATTCTCCTAAAAAATTGCTATCGGCTACAATTGTTATTGAGAGAAATATGAAAAAGAAATATCGTTTGACCATGTAAGATTGCAGAAAGATCGAGAAGACAAGATGAGTGAGGCTTTATTGACAAGATCTATCTTCAATAATGATGCCATGTGCCATTTACAGTTTAAAATTGGGGCATTTGCTAATAATAAGCTGTGCTTAATTCAATTTAATTTATCAGATTGCGTTGTAGTGAATTTGTTGCAGGTAAGGAGGATGGAAAAGGACAATAAGAATATATAGATAAAAAGTTGTCTTTGGATTATCTAAATTCATCATTTTTAAAAATCTGTGAATTACAATATAATACATTACGAATTTAATCTCAATTTTTAGTCAGCAGTCATTCGAAGTTTACAAATAGAAATGAAATGTTATCTGCGATCGCATTTCTTTTTCTTGTTTTGATTTTTTAGTTTTTAAACTAATGAAGGTAAAGTTTTTTCATTTATTGTCGTAAAATTAGAGATATATATTATTTAAGTCATCATAAATGGTTTTGATGAGTTTTTTTTAGTCTTTTGAATAGGAAGAGGTATTTTAAATTAAATTGGAATACGGTTATGGAACGTCATTACTCTTTCGTAATGTAGCAGTTGTATAAATGCAAACGGTTACGGTAATGGAAGACATCAATTTATGGAAATAATTTAGGTAAATTTTTTTGAATTTTTATTGCTTTATTTTTTGTAAACTGGAATAATTCACTGCTGGAGCTTGCCTGAAACGTCATAGGTGCGAAGAAATTGACGGCAACGCACTTTGAATGTTTGACGCAGTTTTCCAAGCATTCGGCATGCCTCAAGGCATCCATAGATGCGACCATCGGTCCGAAATATGCATATTCTGGGATTGCTTCACTTCCGAGTCCCTCTGGACATTCTGCAAGCCGGAACAACTAGATCAAGTAAATTTCGAACAAATTTGGATATGTAAGACAAAAGCATGCTTAATATAGCAGTAAAAATGTTATATCAAAAGTTATATTCCTGTGAAACTATAGTTTTATAAATAACAAAAATGTGAAATATCGTGTACGGATGAATACTAAAAAAGTAAGCAAATATTTCGATATTTTGTTCATTACAAGGATTTTCAGTATCGCATTTTAGTGGAAGAAAATTCATGTGAAATTTTGTTGCAAATAAATAAATTATCTGAGTTCTTACTTAAAGCCTGCGAATCTATATTATCTAAAGAATTAAGCGACTAACCGGAAACATCGTAAATAACATCATAAAATGGTGGTGATCGAGCAGGATTCATGTTTGCTCTTGAATCGCCAAACCATTCGGTGGTAGCCCATGTAAATACCGGAATATTGGTAATCAGGAATAGAATAAAATTCTGATGGAATCGTTGTTGACGTCTACCAATAGCTGTGGAATGCCACCACAACATATCTTTTTTGGTGCACTATTTTATGGTAGTTGAATGTCAAGATATTGTTTTCAGAGCTGATCGGACGGACCGCTATGCCGTAAATTCCACTCCTTGACTACTAACGTTATTTTCGCTATTTCTACTGATGACAATGATGAAGATAACAATGTTGATGATGATGATGGTGGCAGTAGTCGTTTTCTTTTCTTTTCTTTTCTTTCAAATCACTTTTTTATACCTTTCATCATGAACTATTTCCATTTTTCTTCATTCTTTTCTTCTCCATCCTTTTCTCCTCCTCTTTTCAATCATCAATGAGTTTACGTAACTTATGTCTGTATAATGTATGGCATTCATCTGCTCTCAGTTTTTCGAAAAGACTTTGGAAAGAAGTTTTATGCATCAAAGAGCTTGCTTCACCTAATAAAACTACTTGTTTTTCTAATCTTTGATTGTATAATTTTGAAATAATTGAAACGGTAATTTATCGAAAGATAATAGTGGTAGGAGAGAATATACCATGAGACAGAAAGACGCTAACTAATATTTTAATTGAATCCTTCCTTCAATAGATCTTGACAGTTCCGCAAAATTTTCCATTTAAAGTAAAGATGAGGCGTGTGACAGAGGTTGGATGCTTGGTAGGAGGCTAATCCCACTTGCATTTATCATCATCTCTTCATACTATAAATTATTATTCATACGTACAATATTAAATACACTTTCGTTTGAAAAAATTGCAATTTTAGTCGTATTACTGTATTTTATGCAGGTGGGGAAGGGAAGGGATAAACATTTTCATTTTTCCGGTTTTTTTAATGATGTTGATAGATGTAGACATGACATGTGACTACAGGAAAGATTGAAAGAGCGAATTCTAATGAATAATAATAGCGATCGTTTGGAGGGATTAGTTCTTGTGCTATTGAAATTTCAGATCAGATATAATTTTGATGGAAACTTCTCTGTACTTACAGTAATACACACTTCCTCATATATGGGTGTTCTTGACCTCATTGATCATCATCAGCTTCAGAAATAAATTTAATCGATATGGGCGTTAATTTATCTGCGAATTTTTAACGAAATGTATGGAAATTTAGTGAAAAAAAAATAGTTTTTTTAGATTTTCCATTAAAATTTTCAGTAATTTTCACTAAATTTACCAAATTTCCAATCACAATTGACAACAGTGCCATAAATCGTTTGAAAACATCTGCAATAGTTTTCATAGAAAGAAATAATATGATGCAACAAGGCAACAACAGATAATATCATTTTAAATTCCTTGTTTGTTTTTCTTCCATTTTTCCTTCAAATATTCCAGCATCCCAAAGTAAAAATTTGATTTTTAACTATTTCAGTTGATAAACTTTGATAATGTTGAGACTATCTTGATCACATTAGCAACAGAGACAAAATGATTCATGCCACGCTGAAATGATCCAAACTTGTCCTGTATTTCGGATAGGTTAGGAAAAGGTAGATAGCCCGATTGGTGACAGTAGAAGTCATTTTCATGTTCATCCCTTCCTCTTGTGTAGTGCATAATTTGTAATATTTTGTGCTGTAATCGTTCCTTTTTGTGAAGTTATCGACAATAGAATGATTCATATATTTTGAGGATGCCTGATTAGTCATCACTTTTTTCAGGGACTAAATAATTCAGAACGTTGGGATAATATTAC
This sequence comes from Onchocerca lupi, assembly GCA_028564675.1. Lineage (NCBI taxonomy): Eukaryota > Metazoa > Nematoda > Chromadorea > Rhabditida > Onchocercidae > Onchocerca > Onchocerca lupi. Next base: position 72,267 of record JAOVVO010000218.1, read on the forward strand.
AGAGTTCATCTAAAAAAGATTTGACATCCAAGTTGCAATTTTCCGTTTAACACTCATTTCTTGTATTTTAAAAAGAAAAGTTTATAGAAATGTGTTTTTTACATTTTTTATTAATTCACTCATACTTCACATTGGAACCGGTAAGTGTCCTTCACATTTTTCGCATTCTTTTCTTTTGCTGGACTGAAATATTGTACGCTATTTTTATTCGAAGAATTTGTACTATGAGCAACTTTTTGCAATATTTGAGATAATAAAACCTCAGAATGTTATGACAATTTTCAGTCTAGCTCTGAAATAAATAAACTTTAAGAATTTTCTTCCCGGAATATCTTTACTTCAATAGTTTCATTTGACCAATTTTGTTGTATCGATCCTTAAATCTTAAATTAGGGACAAATTTAAGGACAAACTTTTTTTATTATTAGATCACTTTCCCACAACAGAAGTAATCACAGAAGTCATTTATCATTAAGTGTGAAGGTTTTGGGTGGGGAAGTCCATTGAAGTGGTTATGTGATGACTGTGACTTGCATCATTTTAAGAAGAGTTAAACAGTCTTACTTTGTAAATTAATCATATTTGATAAAATATTCTTATTTCTGAATACAACAATTGAAACTCGGGAATCGAAATGTTATTTATATAATTTGAAAATATAAATTAGCTGAAGTCTACTATCGCAAATAAATTCACTCTGATTTCAAATTAAAATTATGATTTTTAGAACTCCAGATTTTTTTATGAATTTGCTGACTAATCATCGAGTTTCATTCATGATAAAAATTTTATTGAATTTCTTTTTTCGCTTGAGTAGCAAAAGATGTCGTTGCTGTCATCTCCAACTATTTTATTTTCATACTAATCAAATCGATTTTAGAAAACAGAAATTTTGAACAGACGCTTGATTCTTGTCGTTTTTGTATCGAAGCAGCATACTTTCGGAAGCATTGTATTGTGGCTTGTGGAAATAGCGTATGTTTTTTTTTTGCTTGATATTTTATTTCATAACAGTAAAAATAAAAAAAAAAGTCACAACTACTATACTTAAAAGTTTTTTTAAAATATTTTTTTTAGTCAAAAATATTTCATCAGTTTGGCGAGGTAAATAATTGTTAATCAGTAATTTGAATATTGTGAAACTGAAATTCACAACATCTTTCTTTCAAAATTATGAAGCCTTCCAAGTAATTTTCCTAAAATTATCCTGAATCTCGAGTATATGAGCAAATTTCGATTTGCTAGAAAAAAATTTGAATATTAAAAATTTTTGTTAATATTGATATATTTTAGGTTTATCTGTCATCTGTTCCATGGCGCCCTTTAGTAAAAGAACACTGTTTGATCGTTCCCACTGCTCATTATTCTTCAACCGTGACGCTTGATGAAGATGTTTACGAAGAAATAAGCAAATTTAAAAGAGTTTGTTCCTTTTTGTATTCTTCTAATTTATTTTCATTTGCAGTGTACATTCTTTGCATTTGGATGAAATAGGACCACCAGAAAGGTTAGGAAGTTGATCACTGTGACAATGATACTATAACAACTGTTTAACATGAATGCGATCGTCATTTATGAAATAATGCGAAGGTCACCAGCTGGTGTAATTAAAATAAAGTGTAATCAGAGGTTGCACATGTAATATCAAAGATCATTTTATCAACATTAATTAAAAATTTCTTCTCAATTTTAAGATCTGAAAGGAACTTTGAAGTTTGAATGCGGAAATCTTTTTACTTTTGTTTCCCAAATATACAGTGAATATTTTTCAATTTTTATAAAAATAGAAGTGTGTTTGTGTTTTGTATATGAGTCTTGCAAATGGGAAGTTTCTTTAGAAAATTTCTTAAAAATAAGAAAAGTACCACTATTCATGAAAATTATTTTTTCCTCATAAAAAATTATTTATCTAGGTACATGTTTTATTATCGTGAATTTAAATTATAAGGCATTCAAATGTCATCTTGATTCATCGCGAACAATCATCCTTGAGGATGAACATGATTCTTACTTTCAGCATCGAAAATCTCTTCCAATAAAACAAGAATATTGATATCAAAGGATAGGAAAAATATTAGTTTAAATAGTATAATAAAACAGATGGCGACAATTATGTGGTAACTATAATATAATCAGCTTGAAATAATTAAATGCTTTCAAGTATAAGACCATCCAATTTTTCTGTGTGACCAATCTTATGGTAATTCGATTGCATGTCAAAATACAACTGTAATATATTTGCCATCGGAAAGAAACTTGCGATGCTAATTGTCTGTGTATTTAAATTAATTGTGGATGCTAATAGATTAGTAGCCATGGCGCTATAAGGCATCACTATTATATTTTTCTTTAACCCATAAAGAATAATAAATCGCTTATAGGCTTTAGTATCAATGTGGCAAAAGGAGAAAATGGAATGTTTGTTCGTAGAAACAGCCAAAAATGTAAAATACCGCAAGCATATGTATATTGAATGTATTGCGGTACCAAATGAAATTGGTGAAATGGCACCTATTTATTTCAAGGTCTTTTTTGTTATTGAAAATTTCAAATATTCATGTGTTTTCACCGATATTTTACGTGGCAGTTATTTGGATCATTTAAAAAACGACCAGTTTGTAAGTGGCAGTGGTCACTAAGACAACGATTAGGATATTTTTTGCCAGGGAATTCAATTTTCACTTCGCACTATCATATTAAACACGTACTTATAACAGTTTTGTTATGATCGTTTTCTAAGTACGGTTTCCCTACTTGATTTTTTTCGAGAAAGAGTTAAATTAAATATGTATGGGAATTTGGGACTAAAACTGTGGCTAATATAGTACAAATCTTGTGTATGATTTTTTTTTTTTAAAGTCACATTTTTAAAAATCATTTTCGTTATTCGATTTGAAAATCAATTCAGAAAGCGATTGATGATAGTGAAGGTGAATGGGTCGATAACAAAAAATTGGTAGATCTCAGTAAACGAGATGGAGACATTCGAAAAGTTATTCCAAAAGGATTCTCGTACTTTGCTATTGATTTTGGTTTGCAACCAGGTTATGCGCATGTTATTGAAAATGAAGATCGATTTCCGCAGAATTTTGCCCATGTATGTTTTTGGATTTCTGACTTAGAGAGAAGAAAAGGAGAATGAGTCTTATATCTAGGTAAAGTTTTTTAAAAATTTGAGGACCTAAATCTAAGTAAAATTTTTTACTTATATCTCGGTGAAATTTTTAGAAAATTTGTTATTTCAACCTAAAAATATGGTCCATTATTTGCACTTAAAGGAAATTGTATGTTTTAAATATAATTGAAATTTCATGTTGAAAAAGAAATATATTTTACGAAAAACTGAAAATGAAAACAAATTTTATAAACAACATATATTCACAAATTTATCTCTCTTCTTTTTCCCTCTTTTAATCTCATTACTACTTAGTCATCAAGGATAATCTATAACTTTCAGAAATATAAAGTTCTGTTTACAGGAAATAATCGGTGGTATGATAGATCTGGAGAGAAGACAATGGAGAATGAATGAAAGTCTAACTGTGGAAGAACAACGAGCAAATACCGCCGAACTGAAACGTTTATGGGAGTCACTTGACTGAACGAAAGAATTAAAAAATAATAGGTGATCAGCTAAATATAAATGTACTAATATCATAATCTGTCAGTGTTATTAAGTTGCCAAAGACATAAATTTTGTGTCATTTAGGATGATTTACTGGAACAGAGTTCATATCCTCTTTAAAGATCAAAGTTTTTCAGCTTCTTAAATTTCAATTTCTGTTTGTACCTCGTTCATGTTTGCCATATTATTAATTTTTTGTATGTCATATTATTAATTTTTTTTATATTATTATAATTTTCTGGTACTTATTGAAATATTATCAGTCGGATCATTCGTACAGCTATAAAGTTTCAAAATAGCCTTGATATTTTCCAAAAAGATTCATTTTAATTAAAACTTTTACAACAGTATTTCACCTTTCTTTATTTTTATTCTTCCAAGCTCTAAGTCGGCATCGTTATGTATAACAGTGATATTATCTGATGAAAATTTATAGAAATCTTGTACTCTTGCAACAGGAATACCTGAGTTATCCATAAATGAGTAGGGCTTTAGCAACATAACTTTGTTTCCATTAATTATACTAGAGGAACATACAAACCAAAGTTTAAAAAAAAGAAAAAAAACACCCAAACAGGATAAAATACCGAACACAAAATGAATCAAAGGATGTGATAAACTAATCATTGATGGAATCTGCAAACACATAAGCTACAGGTCCATGTTAAATCGAGCCTACCTTTCGTCTGCGGAGTTCCAAATCATGAAGACGTGCAAGTGTGCTGGTCAATCTTCCATTCCTCGTCAAACGAACTTTGTGCTATGAAAAGTTCGTCCTCGACGAAAAGATCGCTACGATACTATCATAAATTCCAAATTTGTCATGTTTTATTTTCTTTATGTTCATTTGTGGTAATATTCAATTTTATCAGTTATTCTTTCATTCATGGATTTTAATCAGACAAGGTAGCACAACAGCATTATTGAGACCAACAATTATATTATACCAGACCACATATTATGTGAGATCATGGATGATTTCATTGTACTCCAGACTGAACTAACAAAAGTGGAAGTAAAGGATAATCCGTAATTTATATGGTGTATTTCTGTGAGTAATATGAATTTCCGTTATTTTTGTTTGGATTTTTATTCTTGACTCAAGAATGTCAGGTGTCCATCAATCAGAAATATGGCTAAAAGAAACGATTTGGGATAATTATGATGCTATCTTGTACTCATTCTTTACTTTCATACCTTATAAACTAATCTGCTTTAGGTTTTAAAAAGGAATGCAAGAAAAAAGAAGTAAGAAATTCAGTAAATTAGGATTGATTCGAACGTTGTTTACCACTTGATTAATCAACATCTCTAACGACTTTTTGCAATTAAGAAATCACTGATTCAATTTCAACTGTTCTATGGTATGTCTTAAAATTTCTAACCATTTCTAGTAATATATATATCGTCATTAACACTTTATTTTTCACCAAAAGATATATAAATGGATGTCTAGGTGTAATATTTGCAACAGTTATTGGAAAAACTGCACTCTTAAATAGCAGCATTGAGATAGGAAGGAAATAAAAAAATACAAGAAAATATCACTGCTTCGTATTCTGGTGTTGTATCTTTCCTTTTTTCCCTATTCCACTTTTCCAATATTGGTTTGGGCATTGTCTGGAAAGCCTTTTAGATTAGAATTACTTAATATAAAGTGAATATGTTATCGTGCTATAGGAACTATGGGAAAACCGTTGAGGATTGCCATATCATTGAATACACTGCATAATAATTCTGATCGTGCCACCACTCGAGCTGCTGCGATACGCATTGTAAGTTTCTTATATATATTATGGAATGTGTTAACAATAAGGTACAGATAAATATAGTAAGCATGCAGATGTGTAACCTAGCTTGCTTTCTGTGTACTTTAAATTAAATAATTACAGTTTTCGGTGTTACTAAGGAAGATAAAATTAATAAAATGAATTAATTCTAAAATAAATAATGAAATGAATTAATCTTAGAATAAATAATCAAATGAATTAAATGAAATTTTTGTAATTTTAGAATAAATAACAAATAAACAAAAAATAGAAAATTTGAAACAAAAGATGAGAAGAAGTTAGGAAGAAGAGAAATGAAATGATCAGAAATCAAAATGAAATGCTTCATTTTCACGAAACATATCACATCAATTTACACATAAACAATACAGGTGGCTATTGAGGAGAAGGATTTATGTAAATTCTTCAAAATTTTTCTTCAAAATTCCATAAATCAAGAGGATAAAAGCATATCATTCACCTACTCAATGCTTATTATAAAGATTAAAATTTGCAAAGTTTTCAGAAACTTAGCGAAGAATTTTGCACTGAACTTTCAAAAAAATTATTTGTTTACGATGCTGTCTTTGCTAATCAGTCCTCTTTTCAGAATGATGAGTATGATGAATTCGATCATGCACATGCCTATATTGCGCGCAGAACATTAGCGCGTGTACCCTTACTGGCGGAGAACAATGCATACCGTGTCATTTTTCAACAAGTTAACCATACTTCGATCTCTTAGTAATACCGATGTGTTACTTCAAGCATAATGAAAATTGTCAACAAACCAAATTATGCTTAGATCTATTAGCTTAAAGCTATTTTTGTCATAATTTTTGCAATTTCAACCCATTTTGAAGTAAAGAAATGCAGGTTTAAGCAAGGAAAGGATTGTTTTTTTTTCTTTTCGTTTGTTACGGAAATGTTGAATAAAATTAGCATAAATGTAATCAATAAGTTATCCGCTTTATGGATCAAACAGTTGAGTATATTCTTGGTTCAACAGAAGTCATCCATTACTGTTAATAATTTATTGATGATAAGTAATATCCAAACTTGATGTCAAGTCGGCGTTTTTATATTCCACAATATTTAAAGGAAAAGGGATATAGTGAGTTACTGAGAAAGTCCTCACAATCTAATGAAAATTCTCGTGTGGAATGTCCAAGATTTCGAAGAGTACCGGATCTGGAACCACTCAGAGCAACCCCACGTCATAACATTGAAGTTAGTTTTTTATCTTGCGGATAAGATACGGAATGTTTGAAGAGGCAAGGACTTTGGATATAAGGTTTTGAGTACTGATTATTTCGATTAGGTTATACAAATTATATTAGATAAAGTAGCAGCTTCTTTTTCAAGAAAATTTCAAAACCATAGGCAAGTTTTTTATCAACTGATCAAACGAGATGATTCGACTGCTGCCACAGTGATGAATCTATTGTGGCAGATAGATATTTGATATAATCGAAGTGGAAACGATCAGAATTTATACACTAAACATTTTGGTGAAGATAGTATAACTGCCAAGATTATTAGTTGTTTTCAAGATAGATTCTTTACCCACTTATATATTAATTTTCATAGATCTGTACTGACGAAGCTTACCTGAAACGACATGAGAAATATGAAAAACAAGAAAAGTTGATTAAGCGTCGAGACCGTATACGACAACGTGAAGAGCAGTATCGGTTAGAATTTTTGTGTTTTTTAATATTTTGGAAGATATTTTTGTATGCAATTCGTTCTTGGCTTACGTGGCGATTTCAATAGTGTAGCTCATGCTGCATAATGATTTGTTATCTGTTCGCAAATGTTTAGATTTTGAAGCATAATTTCGACTAGATTTTGTGATCATTCATTCCAGACTCCATCTTATGAAGATGGAAAAGCCGAATGCTTCATCTGAGCCAAAAATAGAATCAATAGAAGTGGTGGAGAAAAAGCCTCGCCTTCGAAAACACTGATATCTGTTGTAAAACACTGTTTATTCATGATTGGACATGATCACTGCGTTATGAAAAAGTCAATGTAATAATAACTGAAGGATGATATATTCTAACTTATTGCGGATGAAGATTTGATGTGCATAAATGTTTATCCTTTACATTTATTGCTTGTATGTTTTTTTCTGATCATTCACTATTATGGATCTCCAACTTGCAGCTTATTATTTTAACAGAACACTTATGACTGTCTATTTAAATTGGATTGATATGGTCTTAATGTTCACCTCCTTCTTTCTCTGAAGAAACTAATGCCCATTCTTGCGAGGTCATGCCACAAGTGAGTTCTGTAATTCTGTAATGGTCCTTAATTGTAAGAATTCATGTAAGCATATCAAATAGATTTGTTTCAGTAACTGAACTATTAATGTAAATTGATAGTTTCGTGAACTAAATTGGGCATAAATATGAAGTGTGGATCTTATCCCTAATGCATATATGCCCCTCCTGAAATGTGTTCAAAAATTTAATATGTGGTTGTTTCGATTTTCCTTTAATGCAACAATACTGTTCAAGCATCAATTGCTTTTTGATTAAAAATGAAATGATTTTAAATGCTAAAGAGAATTTCACATATCACAATACATTGTGGTGGAATAATGAATCTGTTAAAGTAAGTAGACACTGTATTGAATGTGATCCGAAGAAACAAGACACATCAATTTTTTTAATGTCATTCAATACAAATAACCCATAAGCACGCTAGTTCATATTCAAAAATTGAACCACGTGTGATGTTTTATGAATAACATCTGCGCAAACTAAATACAAGAATTACCTGAACATATTTACTCTAATATCCTTTCTTCAAAGAAAAAAACTTTTCTATGGTGGAAACTGAAATTTAAATTTAAGCAAGCAATAACGCTCACCTTTTTTCTCTCTTCATATAAAATTTCCTCTCTTCAAACCAAAAACAATCCCAGAGCTCTTCTGTTTTTCCTCATCTTCATTCTTTCTTCATCATCATCTGAATTATTTGTGTTCTTCAAAGTTCTTCATTTCATTTTCTTCATTTATCATCACTTCACTCAAGCGTTTCTGGCTTGCAGCGAACTGCAACAAAGAAGTTTTTTGGAAAATATGGCATCTTTTACAATGAAACGATTCAATATTGCGATGATCAACAGGAAAAACAATTAAAATGCACAACCAAACAATAAAGGTAAATCTTTAAAAAAAGAAAAAAAAACAACTGCTATTTTATAAAAAGAATATTTTCTTGCAGAAGAGAACTTTCTGCAAATAATCAATAATAGTCCCTGTCACGGTCGTAAGATCGAGAACGCCTTCGGTGACGGTCATCGTAGTAACGAGGAGATGGACTACGTCTGTAACGATCACGATACGGTGGCGAAGAACGATCATAATCATCGTAATCATATCCTCTATAAAAAAAGAAAAAAAAAAAACGTGGAATGGCTATATAAACTAATAAATCTTTTTAAAACTACTCTCATTCAATTACTTTTACTTCATTTCTAATCAAATTATAAATGCTGCATGTTTCTCGCACTTCCATTATTTGAAATCTATCAACAAACCTGCTATAATATCTGCTTGGTGGGCTATCTCGATATCGTCTGTAACTGCGATATGGAGACGGACTCCGGCGATATGATCGCGGTGGTCCACGTCGACGGGAATCTACAGCTCCCATATAAATGCCGGGAGTCGGTGTATGAGGTCGTTTCGTTATTGAATAATCGATTCGAATTTTGTGGCCGTCGATTTCTGTACCGGCTATCCGCTCTTTTGCTTCTATGGCATCTTCAATTTTCTTAAAATAAACAAAACCAAAACCACGAGAACGTCCGGTTGGATGATCAAATACCAACTGAACATTATCCAAATCTCCATATTGTGAGAATAATTCCTAAAAAAGAGCAACAGATGGAAAAAAATCTCAGCAAGTTGAATGCTTCTTTGGTATTACAAGTTAATAATATGTTTCGCGAAGGGCTCCACATTGTTTCTCTTTAATTTAATTAGATTTAACTTTTTTAGCTTTTGATTACTTTACTGAATGCATTATCAGCGCTAATGAGCATATAAATGCATGCATTAGAAAAATGAAATGCAAATTAATATCTATATAAACCCATTCTACATCAAAACATGGTCAAGAAAATAGTGTTGTTGACATATTCGAGATAATGAAAATACAACTAATTCCATTCCAAAAGATAAAGCTGAACGATGAGAGCAATCATTTATCTTTTAACTTCTTATAACGACTAATAAATTTTCGAAAACACAAACTTTGAGGTCACGTTCTGTAGTATAAAGAGATAAGCCAAATACACCAAGGCATCGAGATGGTTCTGGCTCATCACGACGAGAAAATGTATATCTACGATCATCATAACTACTACGGCGATGTCGTGGAGATCGCGAACGACGACTAGATCTAAATGAATTCAATAATGAAAAATTATAGTACAGTAATAGATGTTTTTTTATATCAGTTGGCTAGCTAGATTAGCTGACTAATCTAATAAGCTAATAAAGAAGAATCTATTATTAATCTTTATATTTTCACTACTTTAATAGAATCATTTCAAAATCCATATGATTAGGAAAATCCGTCCTTGACCTCTCTGCCAATTATTATACAATTACTTTTAGCAATAAACATAATCAACTAATCATGTATGATTACCATGATTACCTTAAAGGACTTTTTGAACGACTACGAGAGTACGAACTCGATTGTCTGCGACCACTGCAAAATAAACAAAATGATATGAAAATGGAAAATAATTAAAGAACTGAAATTTAAAGAAGCCACTATATTTCGGATATTTTATACAATTGTTTGCAAAATGAAATTAAAAATCATTAAAGAACCGTGAACGAGATCTAGATGCCTCCGATCGTGACCCCGAACGCGAATCTTCATCACTTCTTTCAACAACATCGCCACTTTTGCGTTCCTAAAGTTTGAAAATCCGATAATATACGTTTTTATGAAGAAGGCACAGGAAAAGTTGCAAATTGTACCAGCAGCCTAAGCATAAAATTTATTATTTATGTAATTCGATTAATAATTTAAGTCTAACAAGCGGAAAGCTTGTGACGAAGTAATCTCTGTATTTTATGGGAACTATAAAGCATGTTAAACTTGCTGCCAATGTTAAAAAACTGATAATTTGAATTATACCAAAACAACCAGCGCTATTATGAGCTATTTATGTTTCCAAATTAGAAAGTACATTACGTACATTACCATACACTAACTCATGAATTGTTAACTATTTCATTAAATTTATCCACTAGTTGATTCATCGGTGACCCTTTCGGATGTAGTCAACCAATAGTCACTTAGAACTCTCAATAATTAACTCTTATGTGTTAGTGTGTACACGAATATATGCTAAATTTAAAGTCAAATGCTAATGAACATCTTAGAATTGAGAATACATCAATGATTAGGAACCACTTAATAATCATAATAAAAATATTATTCTGAATTTTAGAATGCATCATAAACAAGATGAATTTGCTCTGAGCATTCATTAACTATATTAGGTTAAACTGTACCATGGAAAAATAGCTAACAACAAATCTCAATAAAATCAAAAATAGAAGAAAAAAAAAGTATATAAAAAGTAAAAGCCAAGCTCAAGAATAACTTGACATCAAAATATAACATACATCGCTTGCTTTGTCGCCATCACTTTTACTTTCCGACGACTTACTACCTTCCTTCCACATGTTCTAAAAAAAGACTAGTTCAGAGTATTTCCAAGCAAACGGAAGAGTAAAAATGCGGAATCAATTGCCCACTAACAAATACTCATGTGCGATGGAACCGATCGCCTTCGATAAAATTGTTAGTTTTCAAACTTTTAGTTTCGAAGAATTTTTATTAAATCCAACAAAAAATACACGGTGATGAAGCCAAGATGACAGAACAAGATGACCGACAATGATAAAAATTTGATTACTTAACAAAAATAATCGACAACCTATTTTCGAAGACATGTTTATACAGTCAACACCAAAACACTATTTACGATTTTCAAAACAAAAAAAAAAAAAAGAAATGTAAAAAAAAAGAGGAAGCAATGTTATCTTCGAGATAATTTCTTCTTTTTCACTTTCTTTTTCATTGACAATTTCTTTAAACCCTTCAAAGCTGATAACTTATCAAATTCAACTTCCAAATTTTTCATCACATTTAGTTCCTCTTTGAGCTGTTTGTAATTAGAGTATTTATTTTTAGAAGGTCGCGCTCCCAACCTCACGGCTAACCGAGCCCTGGCCTCACACCGCTCCTCCGCATTACTACATTCATCAGCGGCAAATTTCTCTACCTGAAAGTCGTTTTCATGAAATTTGACTCAGAGACTTTATCAAGGCACAGAAATGATAAAATCTTGATAGAGTACGAAAAAAACGCTATCTTTGCTATCAACAAAATTTTATAATGAGATTATCAACAACCTGATTAATGGAATTATTGGATGAAGTTTTTTCAATCAAAAAAAGATGAAATGAACTGGAATACCAGAAAACATCAACTGCAAGAAAGGTTGATGCCAAAAAAGCATCAAACAGCCAGCAATATTGCAAAACTGTCTTTGGTTATCCTTTAATTATCAGTATTTCAACTTACATCGAACGTTACTTTCTTCAAAGATATAACGTTCGAAAACTCCTTTCCATCTCTCGACGTTGTTTTCAGTATCTTTTTCCGGATCAATTTATGTTGTTTGTCACGCTGCCCAGACAAAGAGCATGGAACAACCTGAACAATTTGAAGTTTCTAACTTTTTGGAAATTTCACAGATCGATTTACTATCTACTGCACGTACCACTGCCACTGCAATAAATCACAACTGTCGTAAACGTCACAACCACATACTACTGCCACTACAATAAGTCATAATGTCGGAAAAGTTCGAAAAAATGTAATTAGATGCATATAGGGATGTTAAAGGCAAAATAACACCATGACAACTATTTTAAACAAAGAGTATTGTGGCGTGACACTAGCTTCAAAGGGACCAATAAATCGATAAACTTTATAACCCAAAGAATAAACATGTTTACCTCCAAATAATAAATAAAAGTATAAATATGTTTATCGCAAAAAATATAGACATATTTACTGCCAAAAAAAAACAAGCATGTTTTCGTCAAAACGCTCCGATCTACAGATTACAAAGTGACGTCGATCAATCATGAGACGACACGCTGGAAATCAGGAAAAAAAAAGAGAAGCACCGAAAGGATTTTAAAAAATCCGGATTTTCGAGCTGAAGTCAGTTCAGATTCGAGTCCGAGTTTAGATTCAAGTTCAGAATTCTTAAACCAACACATCAAATCCAAAATATGCCCTTATCATATCTTAAAAAGTCAATGAAAACGCGATTTATTGCAAATATTGAGACAAATTTGCAGGTACCTGAATTCCTTGATCGGTATCAGTTTCCAGAAAGTTTGTTGCAAGGAATGAATCTGATCCACAGCTTGCCAATGAATCCATCATCTCATCGAGAGTTCTCGATTTCCCTGCGAGCAAATCCTCTTGATCATCAATGTTCCAGTCGTCCATTTGAATGCTGCTCGATCACTTCCCTACTATTCAAATTCACATTCAAGCATTATAGTTTTTAGCAATTCGAACCTCCGCCTGTCCCCACATGGTACCTGAATTTATCCGATTAACTGACTTATTAAATGTAGTGGCTAGACAAGAACAATCAGCAACATCGTACCTTTGCTCCCTATCATTTCACGAAATCCTTCTTATTTTGATATCTCATATTCTATTTACTTGTACTACAACATGCTCTTCCGTATAGATGCATTAACTGTGCAAAACGATCATCAGTTCAAATTCAGGATAGAGGACGTGACCCTTGTGATCTTTGCAGTAATTGACATCCAATCATAACTCCATAGTTCTTGTGTGAAATTTTCAGAATAAATGCCTCCTGTGCAATTTCACGATAGATTGTCAATGCATCGCGAAAAGGCAATTATAAGCTTCACGGAATTGTTGTGAATGGCTGTTGTTGATTGTTAAGACGCAATCCAAAATTTTTCAAGTTATATAAAATCGCTGATCTATTATATGAATTGATTCCCTCCCTTATTAATGATAATTACTCCACTACTCTTCACACCTATGCATCCAGATAGATAAGCTCGTGCATCCCCCTCCAATTGAAACTAAGCGTAATTGTTGCACAGCGATCTTGTATCATTGTTGCATACCGTGCACACCTTGTGGGATAAAGCCATCGATTCATTGGGACAACAGGTGGTGCGTGCTGCTCATTGGAACAGTTTGGTGGTGCATCGATTGGTTGTGTCGTTGGTGGATTGTGCAGTGGCAGTGGTGATTGGTTTGATTCACGGGGAACTGTCACGTACGTTGCTACACGTACGACGAGTACGACACGAAGCGGCTCTCAAGCAAGACGGCAATTGGATGTGCAGAAAGTGGAACGAATATCATATGTACTACATAAATGCGCGATATTTCGTTTGAATTACTTTTTTTTGTTGGTTGCAATTAACGCTATCGTTTTTATCATTATAACATGATGTATGATTCGCAAATTATTAATTTCACAACATAGAGTTCATTCAATCGAGTATTATATGTGAAGTATCATTGTTAAAAAATTGTTAGCGTTCTATGATATGGTTTGATGACGTCATTATATGCAAAAGATTCCACAGATTAGAGAATATTTAAAATCGTTGCAACAAAGTGACAGTATTGAAAAAGCCAGCCTGAAATGGCACCAGGAGATGGGCCTGTTGGAGATCGAATTGTGGTGAAGGTTGCTTAGACGGTTATGGTTCCACATTTCGTGAATCATGATTCTATAATTCTTGAGGGATATACATGCATTAGACTTCTTTTCCCAGTGGTCTGAATTTTTCTTTTGGTTTAGAAACATGAAAACGACTATTTCGTTTCTATTAAATATGCAACATATTTGCAAATGAAGATTCTTCTATTACTTGAATACATTATTATCGTTATATTTTTGGACTGCTTAAATTACACATCAGAACTGATTCACTTACTGCCTCAATTTTGGTTTGTAATACGACATTGTACCAATCTTGTTGGTGTTAAGTGGAATTGAGCACTGATAATACTTTTGTGATTGTCATTTCAGCAAATTTATTGCTTGATGAGATAAATTTGGGATCGCTGCATTTACTTCTTGGTGATTTATTTTTTAAATCCCAAAAATTTAAATCTTCAACGATTTGGTGACTTCTTTGTGCACGAAGAGATGCATTAAAAATGTAGCGTCACTTATTTGTAATTAAGTATAACCGAAGATGTTGGGTAAGACTTATCAACATAGTTATTGGGTTTGTATCCAGAAATTGGGTTCGCAGGCAACCATTGAATTGGATATATCAAAGCTGGGATTTTCATGAAAAATGTATGTATTTATATATTTAAGAGGCGCTATGTTTAGTCCATGTTTTTGGAAATACTCTGTTATATAAATGAACAAAAAGTTGTACTGAATAATTCGCATGAGTATTTTTGCTAGGTTCCCTTTTTTACTAATGCGTTTTGTTGCTGACAAAAATCAGTTTTTTCTGGCAGCTTGGCATCATCGAATGGATTTGTCTTGTTGAAATTCTGTTCTGCAAATGAATGTCTTTGTATGGTGTAATCTTTAACAGGATTATGTCCAATTTGTCATTTGGATTATATGGGTAGCTTGATACCAATCAGAAAGTGATGAAATAAAATTAGGTTGATGAGTTGAGGTTTGATCTCGGAGCAGTTGGTTTTCCAATGGAAGAAAGTTTGTAATAATAAACAGCTGCATACATGAATCATCTCTGTTTTAAGTGATGTACAAATAAGGTATATTATCTGCATTATTACTGACTTATTTTTTACATTGTGTGTTGTCTTCAGCTCCATTCACTTTTTACTCCTAATCATCTGCAAAGATCAGATCTCAACAAAGTAACCGGATTGTATGAGGAAGTTAGGGTACGGAATATTGAAGGGATTAAAAATAGATTGACATATTGCTTGTTGCCTTTATGGTTCCGAAATCATCCTATGCAGACTGCATGGGAATAGAAGGAGGGATAGGGAATGGCAGCAATGAAATCTATTTGGGAGAATATATAACACGAAAAAAATGTATTAAGTGTTACGAATTTTGATATAATTGGTCTCATCGCTGGATTTGAACTATTCCTGCGAATAATTTCCGATTTTTAAATGGAGCTGATTTCTCATCGCGTCATCTTAGGAATATGAGATATGTCTCTTGAGGAAATTAAATCGCATTACCTAATTTGTAGTTAAAATGAATGCTTGCCAGCAAAAGGCATTTTGGAAAATTTGCAAATGGAAATCTTGGTCAGAGTTCTGTCGGTCTTTTTTTGTGCTGATTATTTTGGAATGTAATTTTCCCATTCTGTCTGTTTTCCTAATAGTGAGTCGGTCTTTCGATCTATAAAGTAATTTGAGTAAAATCGGAATGATTTATGTTTGTGCAAAAAGAGTCTTGTTTTAGTTTTAAGCAAGTGATAAATTGAAATTTGGGCCTTTGTTTTAATCATGTATAATCCTATACAGTTTATTTGCTACGAATAAACGATCTTCCGCTCAATTGCTTTCTCCGTCAACGAAAAATGATATTTGTTGAAGCTTTCAGATTGTGACTGCAAAGAATAGCATTTGTTTGTTGATAATCATGGCCAAAAATGCAGAAGAAGCTGCACTTGAATATAGGTATGTCTTTATCAAAATTGATTTAGAGTAAATTGCATTTTAATTGATTTCGATAATATTATTTGAATAACAAACTGCATTTCCCATTCCATTGCATTTTTTAAGTAGATGTTAACAAACATTTCAAACTTTTCGTACTGCCGTAGTAATTGAATAGTTAAGACAGTCATTGTGTTTTTACTGAGTTATTGATTGATAAAGAATCAGATTTATTTCAAGATGGATTTTTTTATTTCATTTTTTTTATAGGCAAGCATTGGATGATTTGAAGGACAACAATAAAATGCAGATTAATTTGATGACTATTCTTGCCGATGATTACAATTCGTTTTCGAAGGAAATTGTCACTGTTATTGCTCAACAGATTATGAAAGTGGGTAATTCACTTTGGTTTCAAAACTGCAGATTTGTTACTGTTCTAATTCAGAACAACATATAAACTGCAAATTCATTCATAAATTGGAGCTAAGGATTATTATAATTCTTTTCTGCGATTATTAATGCTTTACCTTTAAATTCCATAATTATTAATAAAAATGAGGTTATAAAGAAGATCAGAAATCTTATTATGTACTTAAGTCAAACATATTTTAATCTAGGAATCGAGACAAGTAGTACACAATACTCTGACTAAGATAAATCATAGAAGATTAATCTTTTAAATATAAACAGCATTAATGGTTTAATTTCAGGTTATACCACCTCAAAAATTGGCTGTGATGTATGTTATGGATTCGATATTGAAGAATGTAACTGGCGCTGGTAACTACAAAGAGCATATTGAAAAGATTGTGTATAAAATCTTTTTGCATGTTTTTGAAACGGTTCGTTTTTTCCCATTGTTCATAAGCATCATGTATTAGATGAACTTTTTTTAAAGATGGATCGTTTATGAAAACGAAGAAAAGGTAGCGGAGTAATAATTTTTGTTTGTAGGGTGATGAAAGGACGCGTTTGGCACTACATAAACTCAGGCAAACTTGGACAGGCATATTTCAACGTTCAACGTTGTATAAAATAGATTTGGCTGTAAACGCAATTGATCCAGCCTGGCCGATTGTAACTCCACAGCCAATTAGCACTCAAGGATCTGGACATAGGCCACAACCTGTTGTAGTGACATCACACCAACCTCGAGCAGCGGCAAAAGTTCATGTCAATCCACACTTTTTACAGAAAAATTCTGTTACAGCTACATCTACTCCTTCTACTGCCACTGCTATTACTACTACTGCTACCAGTGCTACTGTTGACAACAAATTGGTACATGATTTAATAATACGATGTTTATTATTGCAACAGAATGATTTTGTTATTGTCCATATTACAATTATATCATTTCTAAGCTTCTGTGGAAATCGGTTTCATTACTTAAAAATAAATATTGTAAAGGGTGTCTCATACATCTCAGTTAAAACTTCTTTTCCCATTATCCCCAGAGAGCTTTCCAGAAAAAATTGATGTGTTGTTTACAATCGATTGGTCATCATCTTTTTGCGGAGAAGTCGGTTCTTCTGATTTGAAAAATTGGCACATCTTTTAGCTGTTCACAGTGCTAGTTTTGTCGCACAAAATCACTGATTTAATTTGATAACGGATTTGTTGGTGTTTTGCTGCGCTTGTTCTCTGCATTATATCGCCTGGCTTTTTCGGTTAATTATCTTTTCTAGGAGTTTTCCGGAAAAGTTAGTTGTTCCAGAAGTGCATTTTTAAGAAATGTTATGGATAAATATGTTTTATTATTGGAACTGAATTACCTGTACAATTGATTCATAGATCCAGTCAGAATCCGGCGGCAAAAAGATCGAGGAGTATAACGGGAGCAAGAGGTAGTATTTCTAAATGTTATTGTGTTCGTAATGATTTTATTTCAGCAAATGAGCAGTGAGAAGAAAAAGATAGGTTTGGACCCGAGATTAATGAAACATTCTGATGAAGTGGCAGCTGGTAGACCGGTACCCTTGGTTGCAGCTCGGCCAGAAAATGTCATCGTCAAGCAGGAACCAATGTAAATTTTCTTTACTGGTCTTTAAAATCATATAAATGGCAGATTATTAATAGTCTATTTCGATGAGGAAACAGCATTTACATTTCTTAGAAGTATATATGTTCCGAAATGGCGTCATTTTTGCTGTACTTGGATCAAACATTTAGACTTAGATCAGAAAATTGTATGTATATCATACTTTGAAATGTGCTTGTTCATATATCAGGCATTTTTATAGGCAGCATACAACTGTTATTTTTACTCTTAAAAGCAGAAGATTATCAAATGTTACAATTTTTATATATATGACTTAATTACCGATTACTTTATGATTTCGATCTCTTAGACCTTTCCATTTTTATTTTGAGTGGATTGTCAATAACACAATCCTAGAATACTATTTTATTGCTGTTGCAGCGACAACAATGATGTTGATGAAAGATTAAATGCACAACAGACTGGAAACCTATTGGAGAGTGCATGTGCTCGGAATTTCGGGCACAGGTAGATTCCATTTTATTTCATAGGAAAAGTAAAATTGACTAATTAAAAGTTCGTCAGTTTCCTAACCTGTAAATATTGCAATACATTCAACATTACTGATTATCTTTATATTTTGATCTTTGCAATCTGAAAAAGAAGAAAATAAGAAATAATGAAGTGAATAGTAGAAGCAGGAAAATGGAAAAAAAGACGAAAAAAAATTAAAATTGATCTGAAAAATTGAAATTGACTCCAGCAGATTGTATCTTATCGATTTTGCTTTCCTGTTGCTTATGGATTTTATCGAATTACCAATAGTGAAATGGAAGTTATTGGATTTAGCACGAGCTTTTCAGTTTAAAAGTCCTGACTGTGGCTCTTTTGTATTATTTGAGAAATATTTAGAACTTTTGTAGGCATTATCTTTCAGATTCGCTGTTGTCTTTTCTGTCCTTTTGCGTTCTCATAACTTGCTTTTACCATTTTTGTGTTCGAAAATCATTAGTTTCTAGTCTCATCATATTTTACAATGATTTTATCTTTTTTAATTTTAAAATGATGAGGTCAGCTGGTGCAAGTTTTATCGTAATCTTTAATGTTGAACTTAGATCTTATAAAATTTGCTATATCCATTTCATTTTTTCTCAAACGACAATTTTATTGCACCATTTTGTAGAAAAGAACAAGAATTCGACGGGCGTTCACCAAACGACGTAAAACGTAAGTCTCCATCATGTATCTCAGATTTGGAAACAGTGGAGAAAAAACCTCGTATACATACACCACCTCAAGACAGAGATCGTCGTACGAATTCACCTTCAACTTCTTCCTCCATAATACGTCCAACAAACGACCTCGGTTCTCATGCTTTCATTACAACCGCACGACGTGCACAAGCAGCTTCCAGTACAAACACGATTACAGCTCCCACCGCTCCAGTCATGGTTCCAGTTTCCGGACCATTAATTTTGCCTGCTATTCCATCTACCTCAGGTCCATTACCATTCTTACCACCTATAATGCCAACCGTACCGTTGTCAATGGCAGTTCCCAGTATGGCTTCAATTCTAGCAGGTCCTTCCATAATATCCTCTACAAATACGCAAGACTTAATACGAACCGACCCAAACCATGTAGCACCGATCATCAATAACGAAACTCCGAAACTAGAAGGTATCCCAGCAAATAACAGAATATTTGTGGATGGTCGGGCCTACGAAGTTTCGTACATTAATGATGTACCAGTCATCGAACGGAATGGTTTGCCACATAGGTTTGTGTTTGTACAACTTTTTTTAATTTGAAATGTAATCTAGGTTTTTCAATAGTTTTAGCTCTTATTTAGGATTTATTTTACGGGTGTGCCACGCAATGTAATCATTGATGGTGTCGCTTATCAGCTAGCATTTGGTGAAGAGAAAAGAGTGATAATTGATGGCGAGGAGCACGTTTTAAGGTAAATTTTCTGGTTGATTTTATTATGTATCACTAGATTAAAAACTTTTCGTACAATAAAAATCATTTTAATTCTTGTCCTACATTACTGTTACTGAACAGTGTCGTCTTTTTAACTGTCACTTTGCATATCATGTAATTCAAGCCGTCGATAATTTATCTTCTGATTGGATTTAGAGAATATTTTCAACGAATGAAGCTTTTTCACGTTATAGATTTGGAGCACCGTCGCGTGAATTATATATGGGAACTTATCCATTCAAAGGTGCATTTGGCGGCCCACCAATCTTTGCTACTATCAATGGAGTACGTCATGAAATACGGTATGTAATATAGTTACTTTTTAAAGTTTTGTACATTTGAGTAAATGTTTTTTTTTTTTGAGTTAAGTAAATATTTCTGTAAATATTTCTGTTTTTTGTTGATGCACTAGAATCTTTTGCAGGTTGGGTGGACCTCCGCCAGAAGTTAAAATTGAGCCCGATCCATGTTATGAACTATTGCGATATATGTCGCATACAGGATTTGAGGGGTCAAATAAAACTACAGGTTTTAATTTTTTTTTTTCTCATCTTCCCTATATTTTTCTGGTATGAGGATAAAAGAATTGGCATAATTGATCCATATTTTGGTTCGCTAATTTTTGGGGCATATATAAGGATTCTTTCACTTTCTTTAATAATTTTTAGTATTTTTAGCTCCTAGTGGAACTGAACCGCAAGCACCGGTCGATGTTAAGAGTTTGCTTGCCAAACTACAGCGTACTGGGATTCTTTCTGCACTGAACGCAAATAACAGAAGAGATGAAACAGGAGGAGATTCACCCAATCGGTCGATTACACCACCTATTCCTTCTGAACATCGTGGTGAGGTAACCGAAAGGCTGCCAAAACCACCAACTGATCTTAAATCTTTCTCGATGCGTGCTCTTAGAATGTTAGTTCCCAATTTCCCATCAGTTTTCCTGAAGTTTAAGTAACTATAAATTAGTTTTTAAGTAATTAAAAAAAAATAATTCGTAGTGGATTGTCATTGTGTATTTTGTTTCAGACGATATTCGTCTGTTGTGGAAAGCCTTCATCAGAAAAGACGTCTTTGTCCTAATTGCGGTTTGCGATTTAGTGAACTGAAAGGTGAAAGATACCAGCAGCATCTTGACTGGCATTTTCGTGAAAATTTAAGATCAAATGAAAGCTCACGTTGCCGTGATTGGTACTTACCAAGTGATGTAAGTTTTTTGCAGTTTCGCGGTTTTCCATAGATTTCATTTAAATAACGGTTCTAATTTCCACACTTTTTCAATTCTTGTTTGATGAAGAGTGGTAACATTTGATGATTGAACTTCATTATATCAGTATGTGGTACGCATTTCTGGAATTTTTTAATCTATGACAACAGGTAAGGAATTCAGAAAAATAAAAATAATATCGGTTTTGTTCTGTTTGTTCTAGGAATGGTATGAATTTAGTGAGCAAGAGGAATTAACAGCATCTACATCAGCAACTCGTCTCGCTGGTAAATAAATCGCTTTTTTTATAATAAGATCCCTTTTTACTGCTCTTCACGGAATTTTGAGGACAGAAAGATGTTTTGTGGTGTAATTATTAATTACATATTTTAATAGTTAAGTGTTTAATTATGGTAATTAAATCGGAAAAATGTAGACAGAAAAATTTTTCATAGGTAGTGGATCTAATGATACAACAAAGGATACAAATAAGGGAACGTATAGCGTGCCATCTGATTCCGTTCCATCTAAGGTAATTATTTTGGTTAATTTCGAGATTTGCTGAAGTGATTTCATTTATTCAAACTTTTAAATAATATGACATTTTAAAATGAAATTCAGTCTTATTTGAACTTTTAGGAATGTGGTGTATGTAAAGAGAAATTCGAAGAATACTGGGACGAAGATGATGATGTATGGAAACTTCGAGATTGTATGCTTGGCCAAGATGGCAGAGTGAGTTTTATTTGTTGTCACTTGAGATAAATTTTTGGAAATCGATTTTTTTTTTCTCTAATTCGTCATTAAAAAGGTAGTCAGTTATTTGCATCATCTTTTTTGCAGACATTCCACCCAGGTTGTATATTAGATGCATCAGCCATCCGAATACCAGAAGAGGATAGCCCGAGTGAAGAAGAACAAAGTGATAAGTTGTCATTCCTGAAATCTTTGAAATTAAAGAAAGATTTTTCTTCTATGAATAGTTGATCAGTGCACACACACACATATATATATATATATGTACAGAACGTAACAGAGTTACACACTTGTTTGTGGATACACAATACACTAATTTAATATGTCCGAGGCTTTCTTCCAGGTTTGAAGATTTGGCGCATTTACTGTTTCATTTATTTTGATTTCATCGAGAAAAAAATAAAATTTTTTTGATTTTGTCGCTGTTGCATCGTATTATTTTTTGACTAATAGCAATTGTTTTCGTTCTAAAACTGCTCTGGTTATTTAACTTCTTTCCTTTCGCTTTATGCCTGTTGTTTGCGGTTTTTTCTCCAAAAATAAATTTTAGTTAAAAGAAGCCAGTATTTTGTTGTGCAGTAAAGAGATTGCGGATGAAATCTGCAGTAAGCTTACTTCTGAATTTATGTTCTGTAAGATACTTGTGATGCGAACGGATGGGGACCGAAACGTTTAATACATGGCGATGCGCAAAATCTTTATATTTCACTAATTTTACCATTACTGGTAATATTAGTGAAATATAGAGTTTTATGAAGTGGTATTTAAATGGAATGGGTTTTATGAAAGATTTATTCGGCTGAAAGAAGCATTGTTTGTTTTCGTTTTTTAAATTGAGCTCTGCCTGCGTATGATTATTATAAATTAGTACTAATTCGACTTCTGTTATGAGTCAACTAAGGGAGACAGCTTTATATTTGATTTGATGAAGAGAAATAAAAAGTCATTTCATCCTGACTGACAGCGTACATTGACTGGTAACAGAAGTCATAATTTTAATTAAGATATGATTTAGGTTTTCTTTAGTTGTTAACTAGGAAATAGAACTGAAGAAGAGGGATTAGGTTGTGTCGGCATTTCCACTGGAATTTGAATAAAATTATCGGAAAGATTCCTTCACTTCTTGTTTATTTTGCACATCATACTTCAAGGAGTACTTTTTCATGATTCTATCAGATCGCAAATTTGAATTCTATTATTTTTGGAGTGGTTTATTTGCAAAAGATGACTTGTCTATCCATTGTGATTGACTGTGATGCTCGCCATTGGGGTGAATTGACCGAGAAGGAAAACAATGAGAAAATCATTTATACGCTGATCAATTCTATTACGTCTTATACAACAGCACACATGTCACTTTCTGCGGCGAATCGTATAATCATCATCGGTGCTGATATTGCACTTTCGGAACCAACTATATATGCTACAAATGCATCAACAGATGTTAGTTTTTAAAGAAATTCGTTCAGATTTCAACTAATAACTGAACGGAAATTGATAGTTACGCTTCCGTATTATCTGGTATAATCAATAATGGAATAATGATCCCTTTAATACATTATACGTTATTAATTTAATTATTTGAGTTATTAATTTTAATTATTTATTATATTCATTTAATTATTTAAAAAATTTTATTACTAGTAATGTCATTTTAAGTCATTCTATAAGTATGTTTAGAAAAGAGGAGAGGGTCATGAGGATAATCCTTGATCAATGAAATAGTAATTGGGCGATCAAAGAAGAATAAACTATTCATGATGCTTTGGTGATGAGCACAAAATATAACGTGAGAATAGAGAAGGAGCATGATAATAACTAGGATTTGCAGCTTTTGTAGAATGAACACTCAAAATTCAATTAGAAATGTTGCACTTTTTATTTAGATAGATATGAATTCAGCAGTAAAAACAGCTATACGAAATGCTCTTAAAAAATCAGCTTCCTCAACAAATACAACAGATTCAGCCGTTTTTGCACCTGCTATTGCTGTTGCTATTTGTCGTACGTTTAATTTATTTATTAGGAGCCAGTGGAATTTTCATCCTCAAAAATTTATTTTCCGTTTGATAAATTCAGTTGACTTATTTTACTGAATTATTTTCCAAGTTGTAGCTTTATTTCTTGATGTTTTTTAACCGAGATTGATTAGCTGCTTTTGAGAATTTCGTAATATCACTACTTTGATTTTTGATGCTTTTTGTTAGTAGCTATTTCAGTACACATCCATCTACAGATTTTAATGGCACAGAATACCATCCTGTCTGGTTTTGATAGCACACCCGAATATCATCAAGTATTAATTCGAGTCTTACTTTAGTCTACTGATGTTTTCACAACTCAACATAAGTTAATAAAGCTTGTATTTTCAATGGAAATAAGAAAGCTGTGGTAATTCATTTACTTGTGGGAATGCTCTAGAAAGGTAAATGTTTATTTTAAGAATGATCACACTATTTTAAATGATATTTCTTCTCCAGATATTTGTCGTTACAAGAATGAAATTGACAACGGAGATGGACGCATTCTTGTTATCAACATTGGTAGCGATTTCCTTCGAGAGCATAATATTTTAATGAATATCTTCTTCGCTGCTCATAAGCATAATATTCTCATTGATGTGGCCAATATTGGTTAGTTTTTTCGTTCAACTATTATTTTAAGTAAGATTAAGAATAGAGCAAATATGCAGCGCTGGCTTAAAATACTGGACATTACTAGTAGCATGGAAATGTTGGAGGAATACTGCATTATATAAATTTTTGAAGAATCTATTTTACGATAACGACAGTTCAAAATTCAGTTAGAATACAAAAGAACGAAAATTATTCTTTTGTACTCTAATTGTTAAAATTATTATCGTCAATTATTTCTAAAAATCTTGGTTATGCATAATGAAAAATCATTTTTTTAAATTGAATTTAGGGATTCTGCATAAGGATAAATTTCCTATTTCCATGCAAAACAATAAACCAGTTAATTTTCCAGGTTATAATTTATCATAAGTTGAGAATAATAGAACAGTTTCTTCTAACATCTTAACTAAAATATTTCCGGTTACAGTCTGAATTATTTTAGGTGAAACATCGCCAATTTTGCAACAGGCAAGCGATATCACTGGTGGTACTTACTTGAATGTTAAAAAACCGAGGCAGTTGCTGCAGTACACAATGGTTAGCATCTTAAATTGTCCTATTTTTTTTGATAGAAGACTACCTTCTGAAAAAATTAAATAAATCATTTGTGAACATTAATTAATTAGAACATTAGAAAGATTAGAAGAGTTAAGGTAGTTCGGTTATATCAATCTGGGATTGGAAAAAAATTCGGTTTGAGCAGTCTTTCACAATTCATAAACATCAAATATTTCTTATGTTGTAGTGTTTTATGCTTGGAAAGGCATCATTGCGATCAGCATTTCCATCACCTTCATCATCGACCTCAGTGGATTATCGAGCTAGCTGCCATTGCCACGGTGTTCCAGTAAGTATTGGATGGGTATGCTCCGTATGTCTTTCAGTTCAATGTCACTTCAGTCCAATCTGTCCCGCATGCAAGTCAGTTAATGTTATAGTTTTATTTTTTATAAAAGAAGTGAATATTGTGAGGCAGTCAATCATATGTGAATTTAAGGCACCGATAATTAAAATCACTAATTTATGCGAATGTGAAATAATTAAATAATAATTGAATATTACGACCTTTAATATATTTTGAATAAATAAAAACAATGCGTTAGCACTAAATTAGGGTTTCTGATGAGAACAGAATTTTTAGTAATCCATCAATATTTGTACAAACTTGATATTCTGAAATTTACAGCACAGTATTCAAAATTTCAACTCTCGCGAGAAGGGGACGGAAGAAACGACGCGAAAAGAATTGAAAACAAACGTAAGAAGGTTATGATCTCTTTTTATTATAAATCGAATTATGATCCAAAACAGGATGTTTCTGGAATGAAAAATAAAGCAATAAAGCATTAATGACGTAATTGCATACACAAACCGCACAAATTGTGCGCAAATAAATGAGAATAAAAAAGAGGTATATTGATAATAAGTTCGCGAATACCAATAATATCTGCGATAGCTTCCTCGCCCAAGAACTATGGATGAATTGTAGTAGAAATATGAAAGTATAAAAAAGACAACCGTAAATTGGATTTTTCTGAAATAATTTCAGTTGATCATGCATACATATGCTTTTCAGATAAAGTAGATCTATCACAGCTGAAATTCTTATTTCTTTAAGTTCGATTTTGTCATAAGTTGCAAAATAAACTTTTTTCGTGTTGGTATCATGTAGACTATTGCGTATTTTCACGCATATCTTTACTAGTATTCGAAATTTATGCACTCATATTAACTTCTTACATTTGATCAGAATGGAAGTTAATGAGTTAAATTTTGTGTCATATTTTCAAATTTCTTTTAATCTTCCAATACTGGCTTCTTTTATCCTTCCCAATGTCTATTTTATTGACTTACTTGGGTTAATGTATGATCAGCTCCAAAAATAAATGATGTAACTCCGAAACCTTTGGCAAACGGCGAACGAAAAGTTTTCGAGCAACTAACATAATAAGCTATATCACACACTGGCTGATAATTGATGTCATTATCTAAATTATGTTGCACGTACAATGCATAGACTGATATGGCTAGGCCCATAAATGGTAAGGCGGCACAGATGTAATTTGAAACTAGCGAATATAATCCATTTGCCATATTTATGTGTTCGGTCCTGAAAATAATCCAAACTGATGATTGAATGGTTTTTTTAGCACTGAGATTATATATTCATACATTTTTATATGATTCCGAAACCGATCGGTCATTGAGATCGAATTTGTCGAACATTTAAGCTCCGGAATCTATGACTTTTTATGAAAGTACAGTCGATTTGGCCATCTATCATAGACTCAATGGAGTGTTGATGACTAGAAGTGTCGTACATAATAAAAAATAAATATGCGGAAATATTGACACAGACAAATTTGTTATCTTTAAACTTGTTAATTGGATGCCGCAATGTTGCGATACTTTAATCTAGTCTACTTCATTAAGAGTAATTCCATAGATATCTTTCCAATTCTACAAAAAAAGCAATAATTTCAAAAAAAAAAAGAAAAAAAAAACGATAATTTCAAACAGTGATTAAAACAATAATTTACAAATTAAAACAAATTATACAGTGATCAAAAATCAAGCAGCAATTAAAACAATAAAAAACAGCGGTTAAAATAATTTAAAAAATAATAAAAAACAATAATATAGTATTAAATGTGACTAGCCACCGAGTAATGAAATAGACTCCTGTTGATTACAAATGGGCATATTTGTGAATGGAATTGTTCTTTCTATCGAATACACTTATTTTACTTGCAGATCATTTCCATGGGTTGGTCACTTCTTTTTCAACGTATTACTGCAACCACTGGTATTTTTGTGGTCTTTGGCGGCATTGCTTTGGGTAAGTTTTCACTGATCGAGTAATTGGCCGAATAAACGAAAGTATCCTAGCTTATTTTAAAACCATAATATTACTGACTATATCTTTGGTTCAAATCAAATTACTCAGAAGTCTCTGTAGAATGAATGTTTCCGAATTTAGGTATCGCATAATCTGGTTTAATGAGGATGACAATAATACCTAGCTGCAACTGTTGTAACTTTCGTTTTTCAAATCGAAACTCACTTTTTACAGTTGAATCTAGCGCTTCGTTTTCTTCTAATTCAATTTAACAAAAGAGATTTGAGATATAAGTGTAAAGTAAGCCTTCCTTCTTAATTTCTATTCTTGGGCAGTGGAAATGGATCGAATGTTTTAGACTTACAAAACATTATAGCTGAAAATTGCTTAACAATTATAAGGAAAATAATTTACTAATAATCTTAACTTTAGATGAAGTAATCAATCAGAAGAGAAATTATTAGAAATTGAAATTCTATGTCAGTCATACCACTAGCAAATTAAAGTTGCTGAATTTAAATGCTGAATCTCTTACTAGGAGCATATAAGCTGCGCCAATCAAGTGATTCGTTACGTGGATCTGGAGTTTATTGGAGGAATCAGGAAATGGAAGATTTTGTTCATTGTAAGGAGGAAAATTTGAAGCGAACAACCAAGCCTTAATTATATAAGCATTAATTGCTCTTTGATATGCTCTTGCTCTTTGATATTTTTTTTTTTTTTTACTTTGCATAGCAAATAAACGATATTTCTTCATTCAAAAAAAAAAGCTTTTCTTCAGTACAATTACTATTTTACGGAAGCACTGCCTTTGTCTATTCAGGTATGAAAATGAGAGGAAGGGGAAGGGAAACGAAATCATATTTATCATCAATTAGACAGAAAACTGATGTAGCTTGTGTGATCTATTTCTGCTATTACATTAGAAATAACTGTATATTTCCGACGAATGTAAGCTGCAGTATTGTATGAAATTTATAAACTTTTTGCAGAATATCGAAAAGTGCAACAAATCAAATTTATATTGGAATATAGTGAAAATGATGTCATTTCGGTTTTGTGGTAAGTAAACTAATAAGTGATAAACGATCAAAAAATTTTTGTAGTGACAATATAAGGATGATAAACATTAAACAGTGTCGAAAGATAACACAAAACTGATACCGGAAGCATCGCATTGACGGAATATTGCATGTTAGCTTGGTAAACTCGAATTGGACATGATCAATTGATATTGAAGTGATTAGCTGCATTACGATACTGCAAAAATTTTAGTAATGTTATAGTTCCTACTGCACGGATGTTTAAGAAATTTTAACGAGAGTTATAACGAACAAGTTCGCTTAATGTATAACTCTTGGAAGTTGACGAATTTCAACTGTTGTGGATGTAGACCTGTTTATTTCTGAATTCTTCATACTGTCGCGAACTTGATGCATTCATTTACATGCTCACAAAATGTGTTGCTTTGCCTTGTTTCCCATTTGCCAATGGGTAATTTGATATAAAATCCTCATTTCACAAAGAATTATTTCTGCTTTACAAGAACGAATTATTTGAGCGAGCATGATCAACGCTTATTGTATGAATTCTGGTCATGTGCTAAAGATCTTGTTTGATAACTGTAAACAAAGCAGGGTTGTAAATGATTCAGAGACTGAAGTGGCCTTACAGCGCTTAGTGTTTATGCTTGCATTGAGACACGTTAAGCATACATATCGATACATGCATATATAGGCGACCATTATTAATTATCACTGATAAAAGCTCCTTCCAATAGTAATTGTGCCGCTCATCAAAGCCATATTCGCTTGAAATTTTGCTCTTTCCTTCTTCGGCAATCAATCAACAATTTGTTTTTGCAAGAATTTCAGCCAATTATTGTTCTGGTCTGTTTTTTTTTTTTTAAAAAATCATACTTTTATTGAAAATTGAAAATTGATGGCGATTAGTTTTGTTTAATGCTTATATGAAATATCTAAGTGGTGAAGTTGGCTTCTGCTAATTTTTGAATATTGAGTTTGAAACATCACGTCTGCATTGGCATTTAAGGTAAACTGGATAATAATAGATAATTACAGAACTCATCGAGAAATTCAAATTTTTCATTAATCATCTGAACAAACTAGGGTGTCATTTTAGCAGATGTGATTTCTTGAATTTTAATTTTGAAATAATCTTCAAATTTTTCTCATCTACATCGAGAATATCGATCGGTATTCTAGCAATTAAAAATTCCAATGAAACTGGGATAGGAAGTATGAAAAAATTTGAAGCGGGACAGTTTGTTATAAGCTTGATGTTCGTTTTCGTATTTTCTTCTTTTCATCAAGCAGAAATAGAACTGTCTTAATGAGAATTACTTTCTTAACATCAATTTATCAACTATTTATACAATTTATCATTTAACTTGACAATTAAGTCAAAAATGAAGTAAACGAGATCTATTAGTAGCTAAATCTATTCGAAGATTTATATGATAACTGCAATGATACTTCATCGAGATGAAAGTTCACATCAGCAACTATACATTTAAGATGATATTCGTTTGAAATAATCACTTAGAAATCAACGTAAATCCAATTGAAACAAAATGGATGCAATGTAAAATTTTTTTGAAGCATCACAGAAGATACATCTTAGCGCTTCAATTATCGAAATATATTGTTGATAATAATCTGTTCATATTTATTATATTTTTATTGTTGTTAAAAGCGTATTTTTCATTTCCGTGAGAGAAAAGCGTTATCAAAAATATTTCATTTTTCTCGGAGAGAGTCAGAAATTTGCTTTCATTTATTTGAAGCAAAAGATTTATGATAATGCATTTTTCTAAATATTTAATTCTTTGCTCAAAAATTTTAAATTTTTGAAAAAGAGAGCTCTTGAATTTTTGCTTTTATTTATTCTAAAAATATCCTTGTTCATTTACAGAACAGTGAACGTCAACGATAATGCAGATAGGAAGATAAGAGATTGAAAAACTATGATAATCTCGACTTTTATTAAAGACAACGGTAATACTTAGTATCTTATGATATCGAAGAAATTTTCACTACAATATTCACAAATTAGTGATACATTATTTTCATTATCAGTAATACAATGATTTGAAAAAAGGTTAATATCGATATCACTAGTGAAAGAGTATATCATAAAAATAATCAGTCTGTCCGAAACGAACTCTGATGGAATGTCGTTTCGAAGAATAGCCAAAAAAAAAAATCAATTTACGGTGCAATATTCCAAAATCAATCATGTTAATTTCAAAAATCAAACAGTTTAAATAATCTGTAATTGCCTCTTAATGCTGACTTAAAGGGTGCACTGAAATAATTAGGACTAAATGCGAAAATTATGACTATTTTTTAAATTAAACTTACCACTTTTATCAGAAAAGAATTAATGCCAATGAGAATAAAGAAAATATCATGCTGGATAGATACAATCGAAGCAACATATTCTTATATAATCATTGCTGCTGAAATGATATCAAAATTTAAAACTGCCAGAATTAAATGACTGCTGATCGATAGCATCACAAACTTGCTGCAAAAATGCAAGCAATGTTTAATTCCAGTTATTTGTAGTTGTTGATCATAGAAGTTTGATACAGCTCAAACGATGAGAAATTAGGGAATGAGTTATGTTGTGACTGAATCAAATGTTGTTTTAAAAAGTGTGAAAAATGATTATCAGAGCATGCAAAATTACATTTCTTACCGTTCCAGCCCTCCCGCCACTATCAGAAGCACTTCTCTTTGTGACATTATCAAAATGATAACCGCAAGAGGCCTAGATAAGAAGAAAATAATTGATAAATAATTCGGAAATATTACTGATTTTATTTATAAGTGATTTTTGATTATTTCTTAATCATGATTAATTACTGATAAGCAGTTATGACTGGAGTAGTGATGCTTTGTTATAGTGTTACACGAAGAGAAAATTATCAAGTTAAAAAAAATTATTCACGGAATTCGCTTCATGATTTGCAAAAAAAAAAAAAAAAAAAAAATCAAATCTGAAAATGCAATCCATGCTAAGCAATTTATAAAACTGTTAATATTGAAATTCTGATGAATTGATAGATTTTGCAGAATTCTGAAGGCTTCTGATGCAACAATAACTCAGACAGAATTTATGATTCAAAAATCGGCTAAATTTCAGACCGATATGTCAATCCAGAAAACTTCGGCAGCAGATATTCAGGTTATCTTTTCTTCAAACGAAAATAAAAAATTCAGAATATTAATTGAAAGATCATTTTTAAAACCATTAATTAAAAAAACAAAAGCAAAATGGTAATGAAATTTATTAACAATTTTGAATTCTGGTTTCGGACAACATTCTCTTTCCATTAGAAATAAATCTGAGTATATGTTTTTGATTAAAATGGCAACTATGAAATTTAACGCTTATCGCCAACGAGAAATATATTTATTCCTGTAGCGTAAAAATCCGTTGCTCGAAATTCGACGAATATCGAAAGCATTTTCTGAATTCTGTTATTTGTTCAATTCATTATGCTTATTCTCTTCAAAGCTGTCATCTTCTCTGCAAAACTTTTAAGTCACAGTTGCACTGCAAGTTCATAGGTCAAATATGCTGTTCACTATGAGTTTCATCAATATGCTTCATTCTCAACTGAAATGAAAAAAATCGTTGAATTTGTTTTCTGTTTGTTGCCTTATGCTTCATTCTGAACTGAAATAAAAAAATCGTTGAATTTGTTTTCTGTTTGATAATACTTTCTTAGTCCAATCAACAGACAATAGAGTGATTATTCAAATGATACTTAATACAAATACATTATTTGAGAATGTATTCCAATATCAAATAATACAAAAATTATAATTCATTCATCAGTCAATCCAATAAATCACAATCAATCTAACCTTTGATTCTGTCTCTCACATTCGGAAAGAAATGGGAAATCCAGAATAAATACTTTGTCAGAAGAATTGCTGAATGTGTTTATCATTAATTAATAATATATATTTCAACTTGACAAATTCTACTGGCTGAAAGTTTTTGGCATATTTGCAAAATAAAATAGCAATAAAAAATGTGAAACTGAAATAAATATAAGATATTGGATAAATAGCAGTAAAAACGTGCTGATTTATTAATATAAACATTATTCGCAACCATTACAAAAGTTGAAAGAAAAGCTTCAGATATATTTCTTCGCAAATAATATACTTCGTGGTGAAGTGGAGGTAATTAATTAATTAATTGATAGAGATAATTTCATGCGAAATATAGAGGTGTTCCATAAAGGTATTCGAGAAGTGCCTGGAAGAATAAATAACTCTTGTCGGATTCTTTATTGTTTATTATAAGAATATAACTTTGCTAATACTCTTTTCAGACTTTTAGCTGAGTGCTTAAATTTAATTTAAAATGGAACAAAGTTTCAGAAAATCCTACGCTTCAACTCTACAATGGATAGCTTATCATTCTTAACAAATGGTACTCATCCTACTTGGATCATCAGGCGTCATCATCCAGTTCAGAACAATAATACGACGAATAATCCTGGTAGGATTTTCCAAATCAATTTTCAGAAAAATATGCATATACTAGCTGGACCGGATACGCTCCGCGTGGCCCATCCAGCTAGTCTATATAAATAGAAATGTCAATGTTCAAATATCTTACTTCCAAAAGTTCTTAAACACTCGCCTTATCTATATTAATTCGAAATCTCAGATATCGGAAATTCCTTACCTATAGCTTTGAAATTTTGACACAATATTGCATTCGAATACACCACGTTTTTAAACACGCGTTGCTGTAGCTCAGTCTGGTTATGTGGAAAAAAAGAAAAGAGAAAGAGCATGTTTCTGGTGTTGAGGAATAAAACTGATACTTTAAAATTTGATTTGTAGTTTGGTTGGACTGGATTGATTGATGAAGAGTGATTCTTTGTAACAAGCAATTATCAGAGAATATCCAGGCAAACTAATACTGGGTTATTT
This sequence comes from Onchocerca lupi, assembly GCA_028564675.1. Lineage (NCBI taxonomy): Eukaryota > Metazoa > Nematoda > Chromadorea > Rhabditida > Onchocercidae > Onchocerca > Onchocerca lupi. The sequence continues at coordinate 105,784 of JAOVVO010000218.1, forward strand.
CTCCTTTGTCGTTGACAGAGAAGAATATTATTCAAATGAATTGTCGAACTGTTGCTACTGTTGCGTCGCTTTGAACTGTGGAATTGGAACCCTTGGAATTCCGAGCTGTTGCTCTCGCTGCGTCGATCTTTGTCATTTATCTGTGAATTGGAGCGTTTTAATGGCAAATATAATTGTCGTCACGTTTGAAACTATATCGCGCCACTTCACCTTTAGTATTCCTTGATCAGCGTGAAACATAACTCCATGTTCAGCAGTCATGCGATAACAGTCGTTTGCATTCTGGTAAAACCCAGCTGATGATTATAGTTTGAGCCCGCATGTTCTCATTGGCAATAGACTGACGTATATTTTTATTGCACGGCTCTGAAATTTAATGGGGAAACGAAAGGAATGTGTTGCGCAATTGGAAAAAAATAATTAAACTGCTCAATTTGAAGAACCACCAGAGCCATTAAAAACTTTGCTTGCCGGATATATCGCCGAATCAAAGCGTTTCTTATATAAAACCAAGAAATACATCTCGTACTTTCAAATGATGTCGTTCGGCGCAGAAATCGTAACGTTGTGACAAAAAAATATGATACATGGATCTTGCGGTACACTGAATCCAAATTCACCATGCATGGAAAATGGAGCCGGACATGCAAAGGTGGCCGGCTTTCATAGACTAGTTTCAAATAGATTCAGAACTTAAAAGCTAATCTTTGACCTATGAAAATAGTTTGTTTTAAATTGTGAATATAATGGAGGTCTTTTCAACTTTTTTGTCAGATATGACGGTCTATAACCTCAATATCATGAAATTAATTTCTAAATACTTGTTGGAACTTCTCTATCCATCATTTCAAAAAACCTTCATGAAGTTTTAGAGAAAAACTTCCACTTCATCCAAATAAGTTCATGAGCATATTTAGCATCAATTTCCATTTAGAACCAAAAGTTGAAACATCGAAGCCAGTAAAGATTGAAGATTGGATAATAGCAAATGCTAAACGTGTGGAAGCAAATCGAAAATTATCTCAACAACAAATTCCTCATAAATCAGCCACGATATCTGCTGCTTTCAGTAAAGTTTTCCCTAAATAGCAAACTTACCTACAAAACACCTTCATTTGCATAAGAATTTTAAAAAAATTCATCGGTTTTTCGCTAGTTTGTAAAGTTTTACGTATTTTTTTGCTCAAAAATAGAAAATCAATGATAATATGTCTGTAGTCACAGATTATTCTATGAGTCTTGCTGAAGAATCGAGCTAGAAAATATAAAAATGTTTGATAAGAAGAAAAAGTAGTGTTATAATGCAGGCAATTGATAATTCGTCTCTCTCATGCAATGTTAATCGAGTATAGAGTGTTTTGCATCTGATGATTTAAATAATTTCCCAACTTTTATTACGATTATTTTTTTATGAAAAAACTTTTATTTCTATTTAACAAAGATCATAGCATTATTGCAAGAGAAAGTGCTAAACATTTGAAATTAACCTTACATATCAAATTTTTAAATCGATAAATGGAAATCATTTACAAGAAGAGGGTATTCCTGCCATTGGTTAACAACAGTTCGTTTGAGTTTTTTTTTTTTTTTTTTTTTTTTTTTTTTTTTTTTTTTTTTTTTCTGCTTTTTCAGAGGAAACAATTCAAGAATATGAGCGAATAATTGGAGGAATGCTGCAGCAACGTATTCAAAATGCAAATTCCTATAATGAGAACGCAGCCAAAGTGATGATCAAACATGGAACTTCGCCAAGTGGTACTTCTCAAAATTCTGTTTGCAGAATGGTTCCCAAATTCAGGATTGATTCTATAAAATGACTAATCATAAATCTAAATGAGGAAATTTTAAAAAGATGAAAAAAGAGAGACATAGATGAACAAAAATGTACTAGCGAAACGGAAGAGACAATCATATAGTCAGGTCAAAAATTTAAGACATGATGGATTGTGCAAGAGTGTGATATAAATGATAAGTAAAGAATGCGAGCCATCATCGACGGTACCTTTTTAGAAACTTTTTCGAAAGTCATTCACAATCAATAAGTAAACATCAAACTATTCATTACTTTTTTGCTCTTTGAAATGTCTTGCTGAACATCGCTATCTTTTATAAAGCTATTCCTATCTATCCGTACCATAGACAATTCACTGATGCAACGTATTTAATACGTTTACTATCTTTCTTCATATGTTTCATCTTTTTTCAAAAAGTTAAATTTGTACTTGATTTTAAAAGATCACAAAATACTTTTTATTCTACTCTTTAAGTTTCTGTTTGCTTGAAATTATTTTTACTTCAAAGTTTACTTCAGTTCATCAAAATTAAATTTAAATTTAATTCAGTTGAGAATAATCTTTAAAAATGATTAATAATAATAAAAGTTTCAATTCATTTTATTTGACAATGTCTTTATCATTTTGATGTTGTCTCCAGTGAAGAATGATACATTAGTCTGGTGCTTATAGAGCCTGTTATTATGGGATCAAAAGGGCATTATGTGTAGATGAATTATGATCGGCCAACCAGAATTCAGGTACTAGAAAGCAAAATTAAGATATAAATAATCTCGAGATTTTGGGAGTTCAAGTAAGAGTTAAAGTTGAAAATGCACCAGGCGAATTTATTATATTGCTTCTAATCCTATTCTTTTGAATGCATTTATAGTTGTACCTTCATTATCATTAATATATTAAAAGCTTCTACTAGTAAGTGTAAAATCAAAAATCATCGAATTGGAATGGATAATTTTAAACTTTTTGGTATATAAAAATTTTGATTTGCCAAAAGACAAAAATTACTTAAAATCATTGAAATATGAAACAGTTTTTTCAGAATTATTCTCAATTAGATTTAAGTGAGACGATTAAATGGAATTTCTTGCTCAAAGCTATTCTTGATGCTGTCTAATATTTTTTTGATTGCAATATATCCAACAGATATTTTTAGACAAAATATTCGAAAAATTCATGTTAGCGGCCAAAGAGCAGCAAAGACAGTCGGAAACGAGAAGGATTCTAGGATATTCGGAACATCAAGGCAAGTCACCTGAACTAGAAACTTTTGAACCAACACATATAAAGCTGGATCAATGCGATAGCCAAATTCAGGAAGAATCGGCTACTAATGAACAAAACCTAAACAGTCCTCGTAAGTATTTTACTCTAAGTTTCGCGTAGAAACAGATTTATATCATTTCCGAAAATTAAAAGAATGAAAATTGCAGACCTTATTGCGCTGTTATACTAACCGTAATACACAGCATGACCTATAATGAGAAAATATTTCATTCGCTAAATTTGCATAATTTCATAATATCAAATTGTGAGTATTGGCAGATATAAACAAAAAGATCGAAGCTCAACTCTATTTCTATACAGATTATTTAAGTTTTAGTTAACTCAATCTGATAAGAAATTTTAAAAATGAGAGATGGTGAAATATTTTTTCAAACTCTATGCACTCAATATTACAGTATTCTTCGGATTTCAACTCGATTGATTGGAAGTGATCGAAACTTTCTTTAACTTTTTCATCTCGATGCTAGGACTTACACATAATTCATAAGTAAACTTTGATGAAATATTGATTTGTACTAAAAGACTTGGAGCTTCATAGTTATTCTTCATAATCATTTAATGAATAAGACAAAGTTGAATAATTTAAACTTTAAGCTATGAAGAAGTAAATGCTATAAAAACATGCAATCAGAGTAACGCTATTGGAATGGGCAAAGTTTCCCATTTCATTCATTTCCTTTCCATTCACTCAAATACTATTCCCATAAGTCATGATTATCGTTTTTCGAGAAATACTATTTCTTTGATAATATATCATCAAAACCATAATCATATAGTATATTGTCATTAAGATAATTGCCAAATATTATGATTTCAGGAATTGGGAAAGAGATGCCAGATGATGAGCTTCGGCAAACTTCTTGTCAAACAGCAATTGTTCTTAATGTTGTTGAGGGAAGGCCTGCTTCAATTTCTCCGCCCAGCATCACTCAAACAATTTCTCTTAAAACTGGTAATAATCTACTCGAACGGTTGGAATTACTTTTTTTTTGAAAAAACTTAATTTTTCATCTCAATCCTTCAAACAACTATACTTTTCAAATACTATGAATTACTTTTTCTTTCGCGAATTCCTGCCCAATTTTTTCCAAATATGGAAAAGAGCTGAATGAAAGGGAGCTGAATAATTCAGGAAAATATCGCTTTCTCTTCCTCAAATTTCATTCCAAATCTATAAATTGAAAAGATAATGCAAGTACATTTGGAAAGATAGTACAGATTCGAAATTTTGATAAAAGTCTTCACTTCATCAAAATTGTCGAACATTTAAAAATCTTTTCTAATGTCAAGCGATTCTCCAGTTTTCATTATCTATTATGTTCTTGAATCTTTCAACTTTTAATAGTTGTGTCCTTTGAAGAATGACTGTTAAATTTGACAAAAAGAATATTTTCTGAATATTCGTTACATGCAGTCAGATTTTTCTGGTTAAAATGAATTCAGTGGATTTAGTGGGATAATTACAATCGGCTCGAAGTAAAATTTGTCAAGACTGAATGTATGAAACACTTTTTGGAAAGATTAAGATTAAGATTCCGTGAATTTCGTTCGTCAAAATGTTCAAATATTCCGCAAATTAACAATAATAATTAATATCGAGTTTGAGTTACAGGAAGAAAAGCAAGGTGGAGTACTTGTAAGAAAATGGGAATATGTTGATTAATCATTAATTAAAACTAATTCTTTAACGCTGGTTTATTGCCAACAATAATTTTATAATTACCATTTGAATTATTTCACTTTTTTGAATTGAATCAAAATAACCGATAAATAGTAAGCAATAGCTTGCAAAAGTCATTGAGAATTCAAATAATAGTGAATTGCGGATTCCCGGGAATCGATCATAATTTTTTCTTACAAATTAAATCACTTTACTGGAGCAAAGTGCAAATAGTAGAGTAACCTAAGTTTTATGACGTATCGCATTTTTGTAGATCCCAAAGTGATTTTATAATATTTTAACCTCTTCGAGGAAAAAAAGAATAAGAAACAGCAATCTGTATAGATACGGCAATAATTCATGATAGATATGTGTATGCAGCCAAAAACATCCAAAGAATTTCATCAAATTTTTATCGAAATTTCCTGTCAATTCTTCTTCCATGCTTCTATCACTCATTATGCTTTGCTTAGATAATATATTTGCATGCGAAGCATGGCCGATCCAGCTACCTAAGGGGGCCGATCACGATTCGCGTGTCCGGCTCCAGCTAATCTATATGAATAAAAATATCAATGTTCGTTTGTTCAAAATCTTAAACCTCCGTAAGTTCTTAAACGCGCACATTATCTATATTCAAAATCTTAAATATCGGAAAGTCCTTAACCTATTGCTTTGAAATTCTGACACAAAGTTGCAGTCGAATACGCGCATGCTTTTAAATATTCATCGATTGATTTCAAATTTTTATACGCATTGTATTCCAATGGGCAAATGCTTTTAAATAATTAAGGCGAGCAATTCAAGCTTTTCGTTTGCTTTTTACTTTGTGAGAAATGTGATTCGTTTATTCTTTGATTTGTGGGGAATGTAGTTGCTTTGCAAAAATAGTGTATAATCAAATGTTTCGTTCAAGCAATTTAAGGATTATCACCCTGACTTCTATTGTTAGATTTTATTTTGAACTGCCTCATTTCGTAAATTCTACCCATTGATCTAAACCGCACAACTGTGAGGATTGTCTCTGAGCTTTTTTGATCGTGATTGCAAACGTCTATCGAATTAGGAATTGCAATCTCTTAAATTGAAATTACGTATCCATTGGAATCATAAAAAGTTCTCCACCGATTGCTTTCAAATTCTGACACAAGCTTGTATTCGAATTAATGCTTATTATTATTATTATTATTATTATTATTATTATTATATATATAATCCTCTAGAAATATTTATAATCATCTAGAAGCTGCAATAGTTTATCTTGCGCTATTTTAATTTTCAGTAGTTTATCTTACGCTATTAATTTCATGAAGACGCTGAACGGGGCGGAGTCAAAAAACTCTTTATTATTTATTATTATTTGTCATTATTTATCATTATTATTATTTATCATTACTTATTATTAACTATTATTTATTACGCAGCAGTAAAAAATCAATAATATCAATAAAACAGATCAAATGATAAATTTATAAAATAAAAAAGGAGAAAACGATTAAAGGGAAAAAAACCCGAGTCGAAACATTGAACTGCTCCCATTAAAATCTCGCCTCTGTTGGTGCATTAGGGTAATCGACATTGACCCTAATTGAGGGTTATAAAGGATTGGCCAATTATTTATTATAATTCAGTATTTATTGTTTATTATTATTTATTATTATTCAGCATTCTTTATTATTATGCATTATTATTTTTTATTATTTATTATTTATTTGTAATAATTTATTACTGTTCACTATCCTTTTATTTTATTATTATTATTATTATTATTATTATTATTATTATTATTAT